>PVKC010048071.1:0-10891 GCA_004027635.1 Crocidura indochinensis | reverse complement strand
TTTTTTGCTTAATCTTTACCCCACTCTATGGCTTTTCTTTCCCTCAAACAAAACCACATAACTCAATTTATCTAGCTTAGTCTCTCAAATAGAGGGAGTAACAAGGGAGGGCACCAGTACCAAACAGATCTATGATCACCGATAGTAAGCTAGTCAAAGAGGGAACCACCTACTCTAGCAGTCTGGGGGTGATGGTGGAAGATATGGGATGCAGAAAGGGAATGGGAAAGGTGGGAGGACAAACCTGGTGGTGGGTATTCCCCTGATTCAATGTTAATATGTACCTAAAATACTAATGTGAAAGATATGTAAGCCATTATGATCAAAATAAAAAAATATTAATAAAAAAAGAGATAAAAGCTGAAAAAATGTGCATGTAACTATATCCTGAATGCACAGAGTACAAGCTAAAAGAGATCCAAAGAAAAACACCCCAAGGCACAAGCTAGTCACAGTGATGAAAACTACATAAAGGGATAGAATAACTGAAAGCATCACAATTCAACAAGGAATTACATATAAAGAAGCATCCTTAAGATTTACAACAGATTTATCACGAGCAATTCTTAAAGCCCCAAAGCAGTGATGGAATATTGTGGGTTCTCAGCTTGCAGTTTTAAACAAGAAATCAGACAGCCACTGGAAATAGTTATTTAGCCAGCAGTTGTTGAGCAGTGTCATGGATCTTACGGAGCCAGCCAAGTTTTTCACCTCTGCTGCTTTCTCTGCCACTTTTATTAGCAAGAGTTAAATATAAATCACCTGAGGGTCAGGATTGACGTAATTAAAGGTACTTGTGTTAATTAACTCAGAAAAGGTGAAGGAAAAAAATAAGGTGATTTTATAGGTGTATGACAACAGGATATAGTGACAAAACTCATAAAAATGAATGTTTCACCAACAAAACTAAGCCAGACTTTCATTCAGGTTTAAAGAAAGAATATACAACTTCAGAGATAAATAACAACTCAGAAACTTTACAGACTCAAAATCAACCTGAAAAAGAAGAGCAAAGGTCTATTTTCAGGTAAAGCAAACCAAACAAACATGTCAATTGCCTACAAAAAGATGACATTAGGGGCTGGAGCTATAGCACAGTAGGAGGGCATTTGCCTTGCACACAGCCAGCCCATACTGAACTTCAGTGCAATTCCCAGCATCCCATGTGGTCCCCGGAGACTGCAGAGCCAGGAGTGGCCCTTGAGTGCCATCGAGTGTGACCCAAAAACCAAAAAAAGATGTCAATATATCCCATGACAGTCATCTCTCTCAATGTCAATAGACTAAATGTCCCAGACACAAAGTGGCAAAAATGAACAGGAAAACTGAATCCCCAACATTTTTCTGCCTGCAAGAAGCACATCAGAACAGTTAGAGCAAACATATTCTCAAAATCAAAAATTAAAGAACAAACATTCAAGCAAATAATTCCCTTAAAAAGTCTAGAGTTGCCATACTAATATCACGCTACACAGACTTTAGACTTAAAAAGGTTATGAGAAATAGAGATATGCATATCTTACTAATCTTACTAATCTTGCAACCAATGATAGTCCAGCAAAATACTTAAAAGAACTGCTGATAAACTTCAAGAAAGCCATCAATAGCAATACAGTAATAATCAGACTAAAACTTAACCAAGAAATATGTGCTCCTAAGGAATAAATGGAAGAGAATGGCTTAGGGGCTGGAGCAGTGGCATAAGCAGTAGGGCATTTGCTTTGCACACAGCTGGCCTAGTACAGACTGCAGTTTGATTCCCAGGTGTCCCATATGGTCCCACAAGCCAGGAGCTATTTCTGAGCACACAGTTAGGAGTAACCCCTGAGCGTCACCAGGTGTGGCACAAAAACAAACAAACAAAAAAAATGAGAGTATGGCTCAGTATATGCATGTAAAGCTCTTCATTACCAGAAAACTGGATACACATTCTTCTCCAATGAGACATTTTCCAAAATAGACAATATGCTGGGCTATAAAACATACTTCTATACAATCAAGAGTGTATATAAACAGTTTCTGTTTACTGTCTTCTCAGAATAAGATTTGCTAAAAATAGATGTGAATTATAAAGATATAAAGTAATAACTGCAAAATGTAGAAATCAAACAGTTCACTACTGAAAAAGCACTGGAATCAGTGACAAAATGAAAGAGGAAATCAAAAGTTTATTGGAAATAAATAAGAATGAAGAACAAACATTCAGAATGTGTGGGGTACATTAAAATGCTATTAAGAGTTAAACATATAGCTTTATGAGCATTAATCAGAAAGGAGGAAAAGACCTTCATTAATAACTTAATGGCACAGCTGAAGACACTAGAAAAAAACAACAAAATGAGTTTAAAATAGGCAGACAGAGAAAATGATAAAATTTAGAGCAGAAATTGATGAACTGGACAACCAAAAATCAATCCAAAATATTAATGAAAGCAAGAGTTGGTTCATTGAAAAAAATAAATAAAATGAATAAACCATTAGAAGATTCACAAAGGCAGAGAGAGAAACTTAATGAGCAGAATTAAAAATAAAAAAGATGTTACTAAAGATCCTGCAGAAATACAAATGGTAATTAGAAATAACTTTGAGAATCTTTATGCCACAAAACAAGAAAACCTGAAAGAAATGAATAAGTTTTGGGGCTCCTATAATTTCCCCAGGTTGAACCAAGATGATATGGAATATCTGAACAGATCTATCACTATTGAGGAGATTGAAAGGTTATCCAAAGTCTTCCAGAAACAAAAACCCAGGCTCAGATGAATTCATAGTGAATTTTTTCAAATCTTTAAAGAAGATCTACTGCCAATGCTCTTCAAGTTCCTCCAGGAAATCGAAATAGAAACATTCCCAGAGTTCCTATGAATCTAACATCACCCTGACACCAAAAACAAAGATACTACAAAGAAAAAAGATAGAGGAAAGAGAATTATAGGTCCATATTCTTGATAAACACCAGATGCAAAATACTCAACAAAATATTAGCAAATAGAATCAACAACTCATCAAGAAACTTTATAGCATGACCAACTAGGATTCATTACAGGAATGAAAGGATGGATTAACATACAAAAGCCAATCAACATGATGTCCTTTGAGGGATTACATTAAACCTGTACAATGCTTTGGGGAGTAGTGCCATTTTAATTATGTTGATCCTCCCAATCCATGAGCAAGGTATAATATGCCTCCATTTCCTTGTGTCCTATTTTATTTCTTGAAGCAGTGTTTTGTAACCTTATTTGTATAGGTCTTTTACCTCTTTAGTTAAGTTCACACCTAGGTTTTTGAATTTCTGTGGTACTATTGTGAATGGGATTTTTTTAAATGTCTACCACTATGCAGCTATTAGGAAAAAAGAAGTCTTAAAATGTGCCTATATCTATATGGATGGACATGGAGACTATTATGCTGAGTAAAATGAGCTAGAAGGAGAGGGACATAGACATAGAATAGTCTCACTCATCTGCAGGATATAATAAAAATAAGATAGTATAACAATAGTATCTAGAGACAATAGAGGTCAATGCTGGGAGAACCAGCTCATGGCATGAAGCTAGTGTACTAACCACATGACAACTACCATTAAAATGCTAGTGTGAGAGAGATATGTAGAGAGAAAGACTGGGGGAAGGAAATGAGGGAGAAAGGCAATGGGAAGATCGAACTGGTGAAGGGTAGTGTACATTGTATTACTTAAAGCTCAGTATAATAACGTTTGTAAATACAGTGATTAAATAAAATATTAAAACTAATTAAAAAATTTAAAAAGATACTTGCCTTGCACATGGCTGATACTAGTTGGTAAGATCTACTGAGCATCACCAGGAGTGATCCCTGAGAACAGAGCAAGGAATAAGCTCTGAGCATTTTGGATATGGCCCCAATGATAAAAAAAAAAAGGTCCCCCTCCTAAATCCACTAACAGTAATCATTTGCATTTTGCTCTTAGATCCTTTCTTTAATCTTTCTGTGAAAACCACTTTCCAAATTCTTTGCCTGCTTTTAATTCCTGTTTTGCTTTACTAAAGTCCCATTTAGATGTTGAGTCTTTTAACACCATTTAGTCCGGTGCCTTGTGTTGCATTTTTCAAATGAATAACATGAAAAGCACTGTTTTTTTGAGTGGATTGCAACTGATATACTTTACATGGTTTGGATCAAAAAACTGTGTTCTCCACGCATCTGTTTCTGTTATAGTTAACATACCATGATTTATTTCTATAAAATCACTATTTTACTCTCATGACATTTTCACAAAACTTCCTTTGTAATACTTCTGGAATGGATGTCCATTGTTAAAATAGGATATTCTTGAACTTATATTAAAGCATGTGAAGTTAGTAAGAATTTTGGCAGAAATCTATAAAGCATGACTATAAATCTATAAAGCATGGTGTGATCTATAAAGCATGAATACTATGTTTCCAAAAATTAACTTACTCTAATTTTGACAAAAGGGTCTATGGCTAATTCGACTGAGCCTTTAATTATTAAATACTTGGAGGCATTAGACAATTAGTCATGTTAATATTTTTGAGACTGAAATTTTTACAATAACTGAAAAATCTGGAAATCTATAAAATTTGTTGAGCTTTGTGGAGATAAAATGAAAACTTGCTAATAGTTCATTGTCATGGTTCCATAGCTCTAGAAACTAGTTTTCAAATTCCAGATCAAATTCTTGTCTAAATCTTATAGCATGGTGAAACAATAGGCATTACAAAAAAAGTCTGAAAAAGACAAGTGACTTACCCTGAAGGAAAATTGAGTTATAATTAAAATTCTTTAAATACTACAAATTTAGATAGTATTTAACATTATCTATTTTTCATAAAATCATAAATCACTAAAGTACTTTGTTATTATCCTCCATTACTATCCCTCTTGCAATTAGTCTAAACTGAAGAGTAGAATATTTTGGAAATGTATGTGACTGTTAAATCATAATTAAAAAAATACAGGCTGATCTATTACAAGTTATATAATTAAAGACTACTGCATATGATATTCTGAGCTGAATGATATCAAGAGATAGTATCTTAGGAAAAATCACCAAAATTTGACTAAATAAAAGATGATTAAATAAAAAGGAAATAATTCCAGATTTAAAAGACATTAAAGAAAAAAGCATGATGTCACTTTGTTTGGTGCAGAAAATGAAAATGCTATTAAGTGACAAAGGTAACATTGTAGTTATATTTAAAAAGTGGTTTCCACAATTTATCTAATTTATACTTCAAAGAAATCCTGTGAGGAAGATGTAAAATGAAGCAATTATTTGTCCTATGTTTTTAAGCTGATAGCTTCTGAACCTTTAAAAGATCCTGTGATTCCTCAAAGGTTAAACACAGTTCATGAATTTCTTGGCACTTATAATGGCAGGTGTCAAATCTAGCACTATATTCTATAGTATCACAAGGCAGGCTGTAGCAATAGTTTAAGTAGGAAATTATCAGAGCGTATAAAGAAGTAAACTAAGAGGGAAAGGAGTGGGTGGAGACAATTACTGAGAAAGCTGGGGAAAAGCTCTTAATAGTGCAGCTCTCAATTAAGCGGGAGACTGGATATTAGATGAAGGATACTGGGGCCAGGAATATTGTGATTAGGAACAAATAGTCTGTGATATGTCAAAAATAAAAAACCATATAGTAATAAAGTTACTATAATTGATAGTATAGTATACTAAAGTCAGAAAATACACTCCAAAAATATATCCTCTTTTCTTCTTCTGCAATTGGCATATATCCTAAAAGAAGCATTGTGGTTTTTTTTTTTTTTTTTTGTAGAGTAGCTGCCTTGCAAATATATACTAGGTTATCTTTTCTATGACATACCAATTCAATTTTCTTTTTCTTTGGGAGTGGGCACAACCAGTGGTACTCAGGGTTTACTTCTGGCTCTATGCCCAGAGATCACTCCTGGCTTGGGGGTGGGAGCATATGGAATGCCAGATTCAAACTTTCTTGCGTCCTGGGTCAGTCGAGGTAAAGGCAAACACTCTACCACTGTAGGCCACCCAACTCAATTCTCTAAGCTTGTTTTTGCATATTTCAAGTGTTTCATATCAAATGTCATGGGAATATATATCTTAGTTTTATAATGCTTTGAATAAAGTAGCTTATTTAGGAAGATACTTTTTTGGTGTGTGTGTGTGTGTGTGTGTGTATGTGGTTTTTGGGTCACACCTGGCAGTACTCAGGGTTTACACCTGGCTCCATGCTCGGAAATTGCTCCTAGCAGGCACAGGGGACCATAAGTCAATAGAAGAAAAATGTTAAAAATAGTTTTGTCTTTGCTAGTTTTGATTGGTAATTATTTGTTGTATTATAAGAATAACAGTTCTCAGATTAAATTCTCAGATTATAAAGGAGTCAGTTAAATTTTTTATTTATTAATTTTTATTATTCAAAGGTTCTCAGAATAAAGGGGATGAAAGAAAGAGTTGAGGAAGTAGGAGTAATGAAGAGAAAGTAAGAAGAGGACAGGCAAAAGAGAATGAGAAGACACTAACACTCGTTGCTTCTTGAACAACCCATTCTAAAGGAAAGAAGATCACTCTTGGTGATGCTGAGGGATATTATATGGAACTGAAATTGATCCAGGGTTGCTTACATGTAAAACAAGCATCTCAACTCATTCACTAATTCTCTGTCCCCATTTTACATACATTAATGAGTTTCTATCAGATTGAACTGTTCAATACAATTAGTAACCCAGAGTTAGTGTACACTGGGTAACATACCTGATTAGGTAAGTATGATTCAGAAAAGGCATTATGGCAATATAGCACTCCTAGTGGTGCTCAGGTTATTATATGTGTTACCAAGAATTAAACCCTGTTTCTCTGCATAAAAGACAAGTAATTTTAATCTCTGTAGTATTTCTGCAGCTTCTTTTTATATCTTTTAATAATGAGGGCAGAAACAGGAGTAAGCACTGAGCACCACCAGATAAGGACACTAAAATAAAATAAGCAATATGTGTAAAATGCATCATTTCTATATATTCCTGAGTATAAACATTTTGGCAATATAATGCAATTATAATGTTTTATATAGAATTGTATCTATTGGTGATAAATTGATTTTAATTAATCAGCATGACATTACAAAGCCTAAGCTATTCATGATTGGGTTTCTAGCATATAGCCTTTTTTTTTGTTTTTTTTTTGTTTGTTTTTGTTTTTTGGGCCACACCCGATGATGCTCAGGGGTTACTCATGGTTATTTGCTCAGAAGTTGCCCCTGGCAGGCACGGGGGACCATATGGGGAACCGGGGGATCGAATCGAGGTCCATCCTAGGTTAACGTAGGCAAGGCAGGCACCTTACCTGCAGCTCCACCACCCGGCCCCCACATATAGCCTTTCAACACCAGTACCTTCACCAGTGTCAGCTTCTCTTCATCAATGCCCCTCCACCCATGCCTCCCACTCACCATTCTGCTTCTAGGAGAGGCACTTTTCCCCCTTTCTTAGGTTTTCTTTTGCACTGTGGTTTACAGTACTATTGCTGATAGGGTTTCATAAACAATGCTTTACCACCTTGCACATCTCCTCCTCCTGGTCAAGTACTTACCTTCACTATTGGTACTGCTTCTCCCCTCTCCTATCTCTATTGGGAACACATTTTCTCATTTTATTATCACTCACCATACTTATGGTAAAACAATGGGTAGTAACTGTGACTTCTGTATTAGAGTGTCTGTTGGAGATAAAGCAGAGCCTGAGTGATGATCTTATAGTCCTAATATGCTGCATAACAGAAGAGCCTGTCCTCTTGCTTTTGGACCACTGATTTTTTCCTATGGGCCTAAACAACGTTCTTTTCAGCTTTCAAATTATACATGCAACATTAATTAGCAAGTTGTAAGCACTTTCATTTTCACTTTTGGCTAGCATACTGCAGTGAATCTGTAATTTACACATTTTGGCTCTGCACATTTGCAGACCAATATTTTAAGAGCTAGTTTTTAATTTGGCTTAGTCTCCATTTCTGTGTCTGTTCAGATGTATATTTAATTGTCATTCTAGCAGACATTCTGCCACAATTAATCAATGCTGCAAAGAGTGGGTGGTCAACCTTACTCTGTTTTTTATTTATTCTATAAATTGTTAGGTCTTTTGTAGTAACAAATAGTAGCAAAAAGATAGTATAAAGCAATGACAACTTCAGTAAATTACTGGCAAAATGTTCTTTCCAAGAACTGATTTAAAATAATGATAAAAATGAAAAACATTTATTTTTAAAATCTTGGTGGCACTCTTTTCAGAGATTATCTTAAATTATCTATTATTTATTACATTTACCTACTGTACTTGGCATATATATAAAGACATACTAAACAGAAATCTGTGCAAAGAAATTTTCATTAAAATAATGAAATTTTCATTAAAATAGTGCAAATAATTAAGAGCAGATATACAAGGACTTGGCTTTTTCTTTATAAGTCTCTGTAGCTTTCATTTTGCCTTATGAATATATCATTATAATCAGTTATATCATATTATACTGTGATAACTGAACTCATAATGTTTTTGTTGTGATTTTAAACAAATGTATACTATTTTATGAATAATTTAATTTACTAGATAAGTAAAAATTATATTAGAGTAAGGTAAAGGGCTTAAATTCCAAATGAAGCATGTTTAATATCAAGGTCTCCAATTTTCTCCCATTCATATGTAGTAGGATAATGAAAACGAGCATATTTTATTATTCAATGAAAATGCCTTGCATTTATAAAGTAGATAAAGCAAAAGATTCATACCAGACATGACCAAAAACAGACATACAAGCCAGAATTCTTGGTAATCCTCTGCCAGAGTATTCAGATAAGCTTGGTCAAAATAATTTCTAATTTTATCAACTCTGCTAAATTTTTCCCAATATTACAAGATGATTTAGAAGTCTATTTGATTTCTAAAAAGCAAGAGGTAGATACCTAGAGAATATTAAGTTGGCATTGATCACATATCTTACTGCTGACAACTACCCAATAACTAAAAATAATCTGGAATGAGAAACAGTACAATGAAAATATTTACCAGATCATAAGTCTATTTTTATAACTCTGGTTGAATAGGTTTAATAACATACAATTTTCTTCTAATTATAAATTCCATTAAATCCAAATACTTAAAAAGTTAGTAACAATATTATGCTAGTCCAAATTTTGATTTCTTATTACTGAGAATGAATCCCTGCCCCAAGTATTGCCTCTATGAAGAAAGGAAGACAACTATGGTGCTAATTTATTATAATGTAGGACATTAAGAAAACCAAGAGTTGAAGTCAAGAAGAAACAATGCTAATTTACAGGTTGAAAATTTAAGGCACCCCAATAGGTAAGAGAATAATTTGGGGACAATTATATGATATGACCATTTATAACAAAGACTAAGTAGCAAATAAATGTCTCCTCCTCTTTCTATTCCTCAATGGGAAGAATGGCAATAAGGAAAAAACTATTAAAGGTAAAACGCCTTGATACTATTTATCTGATTGATGTTAGGAGAAGCACACATATCTATCTCCTGATATGAATAACAGACATCCCTTGAGACCTTATTTGTGGAAATGAAAAAAGAAAAAGCTTGAGTAGTACTTTAATATTCCTACTTGATTACAGCAATCTCCAGAGAGAATGGTTAAACAAACACTTGTACGCATTCTAAGAAAGTCCTAATTTTTGGGATCTTCTAAATTTTTAAACTCCTTTTCAAGCATTAAGAAAGATTGTATGTGGGGGCCGGGCGATAGCGCTGGAGATAAGGTGCCTACACTAACCTAGGACGGACCGCGGTTCGATCCCCCCGGTTCCCCATATGGTCCCCTGTGCCTGCCAGGAGCGACTTCTGAGCAAATAGCCAGGAGTAACCCCTGAGTATCACCGGGTGTGCCCCCCCCCCAAAAAAAAGAAAGATTGTATGCATGTAGATTTACTCTTCTCTGTTCTTCATTTCTTTGGCCAATAAAGTCATGCATGCATACCATGATAATATAAGACAAACTTGGAAGGTATAAACAGTTTGAGTTAATTACCCGTTTTTTTCTTTTAATATCTACCTTAGATTTATTACAAGAACAAATGCACAAGGCATATTGTAATTATATTTCAGGTATTAATATTAGTTATAGAGGGATAAATTTTATGAACCTATAGTTAATTTTACTATACAGTAGAGATATTAACTTCTTTTAAATAAAGTGATAACCTCCAGAGAATTTTCTGACACATTAAATGTTTTATGCAATGTGAAAGTCTAAAATCAAACAGCAATATAAAATTGTACACTGATATACATTCAGTAACACAAAATGAAAAATTTTTTGGCAGGTCACAAAGTTTTATAATATATTTCGATATTTTAATTCAGATATTGATATAAGAACTCCTTTGAGTATCTGGTTATAATTTTCCCTTCCATATATTTACCCTTTTCTTTTTTTTAATATAATTTTTATTTTTAAACATGTTGGGTTACATATCATTGGCAATCATATTTTAGGTACAAATTAACATAAAATCAGGGGAACTCCCATCACCAAAAAGTCCTCAGTCCACCTCAGTTCCAATCCTAGTTCCCATATCCTCTCTCCTACCACCCCCACCCCCCCGGGGTTGCTAAAGCAAGTGGTCCCCTCTACGTCTAATTTGCTACTTGGTGGCCTTACACCTGTTTGGTCTTGGTTACCGCTCTTTCCCCCCCTGATTGGGAAGGGGGACTAGTCAGTATAAGTTATGTGGATTTGTTTGAGAAAGAAGAAAAAAATAGAAGATAAAGAAAAAAACGGATAAATAAAAATAAGTAAATAAAAAAAGAGAGAGGGGTCATATACTCCGGGAATGGGTGGAGTCCTTCCAGAGGCTTTCATTATTGGTTTGAG
>PVKC010048070.1:0-10959 GCA_004027635.1 Crocidura indochinensis | reverse complement strand
TATATTGTAAGTGTTCTGAGTTGAATCCTCTTTATCTCCTTGACCCCCAAAAATAGTACTTTAAGTGTGACCTTGTTTCTAAATAAGGTTTTTTGTTGTTGTTTTAGGGCTACACTGGGGGTTCACTCAGAAATTACTCCTGGCAGACTTGAGGGACAACATGGGGTGCCGGGAATCCAACCGGGCTCTACTGCATGCAAGGCAAATGTTCTACTCACTGTGATATCACTCTGGCCCCTCTAAATAAGATCTTTATAGATATAATCTATATCTATATAACATTAGATGATGTCATACTGAATGAAGTGGGTTGGCTCTTAACCCAATATGAATGATGTTCTTCTGAAAGAAAACAAAGCACAGGAGGCTGAGAGAATATTATGTGATAAATTCTTTCCCACAGTAGCGGATAGGGCATGGTTCAGCCAGTTTCTTCATTTTGAATCTCTAGACTTCAGGACAAAATCAATTAAGGAAGGTGGGTGTTTTATTTTTGTTGATCTAGCTGTTCTTTTGGGTTAATTTTGAAAAAACAAAAGTAGTACAGGGGACGCCAGTGTCCTATTCAAAAACATTGGAAAGAACTTGTAATACATGAAAGCAAACCCAAGCATGTCCCCAAGCATGCCCTGTATGTGTTTAGCCCTTTGAACTGTCTCCTGAGCTCCTGGATTTTTGTTCTTTATTTTTTTTAAGAATGTGATCATTTGTTTCTCAGAATCTAATACAGTTGGCCAAGTGCATGAGAAGCAGATGGTTCTTGAAAATAAAAGTTTAGTTTGGAATCTATGCGAAAGCATTCTCAATCACCTCTCCTCACCTGTCAAGGAAACTGAGAGACTAAGGAAACTAGAAACTGCCAGCTACATATCTTTTACTTAAGTTCTCAGTTCTGGGAGAACCAGTAGGGCTGACCAGGGTCTATTTTACTGCTAGCACGCCCCCTTGTGTTCAACCTACTGTGTCTATGTATAATGGCTTATTATACTAACCACAGTTTACTGATTCAGCCTGTCTTCCAAAAATCAGAGGCATTGAACAACACGTCATTTATCTTTTCCAATAAATGGTAATGTCTCCCCCTGTTCATAACTGATTAATCAAAATTTGGGATATTTAATACCAAAGGCCATTAAATTTTAAATTGCAGAAAAGAATTCAAATCCTGAACCTCAGGGTCACAAATCCTCCTATGCTTTTAACTCCTCCCTCCTTCCCCAAACAGCCTGTGGAAAACTGTATTATGGATATCTTCCCTGTTCATGAGAGTGCTTGATGAGTGCTGAATGCTTTTCTTCTCAAAATTTATCTGTTCAAACTGAGTCCCCAAAGAGAGAACATTTGTTAGTGAGGTCTTTGAGAAAAGTGACTTGAACTTTCAACGGTCAGTTGGGAATTTTTTGTTGTAGTGAAGTCATGAGCATGCAGTCCTGGCGTTGAATTCGAGACTCCTGCTTGAGAAACCTGAACTGGATTTAGAGTCTTTCTGGATTAGTGTCCTTACAAAAGAGGGCCAGAGAGTTCTCTTTCCTTTCTATCACACGATGATACTTTGGAAATTTCTTCATCCGTGCACCAGGAAGCAATGAATCTGCACAGTGAATGAAGCTAGACCAGAATCAGCAGTGACTCTAGGCAGTAAAACTGCAAAGTCCTTGCTCAGACTTCAAAACTATGAGACATAATTCACTGTTTACGAAGTCATGCAGTTATACAGTTATTGTTATAGTGACCTAACAGGGTATTTGACACTTTTCTCTAAAAAATTATCTTCAAATTATGAAAAGAATATTTTCCCATTCTATCATTTTTTTTTCAAAATGTATCTCTACAACATGCAATACAAAATTTCTTAAATTGCTCAAATCTCACCATGTACTTTCTCACATTTCAATTTCAAGCAAAAACAGGGAAGTTTTTCCTGGAAATGCAGCTTGCCTGGTATAATAATATAAGAATACTTTCTAGAGCTTTCTTATGGGCTTATTTAGAATATTCTAAAATCAAACCAGCATAGCAGAAGGAAATTAAGATCCTTGCTTAAGAATAAATATCAGTCAAGTCACAGATGCATTGAAAAAAATCGTGTTCCTGTTACCACTTTCCAAAGCCAAGATCATGAATCTTTGTTGCTAGAAGATCTGAAAAGTTAAACTCATCTAAGAGAGGCAAAAGATGTCACATTTAATGATAGATTTAAGTTAAAAGATTATTATCAAGTATCTACTCTCTCAATGTGATAAATATTCTTGTCTCAGAAATGGAAAGCAAAGTTAACAGTGCCAGCAAGAGGTAATGAGAAAGGAACCTTACAAAATGTAATTAGCATGGAGGCGAGAAGAAAAAGAAATGTGAAGGAGTGAAATTATACTTAATAAACTGAAGAATTTAGTATCCATTCAATGATATAAAATCATCATGCTTTAAACTCTATCATAAAATAAAAATAAGTAGCTATACATTTTACCTCACTTCACAACGACCTCATACCTCATTTTTAAATGTGTTAGAATAATTGATCAACTTATTTCATTTCCATTCTGGGCACTTGAAAACACTGCTGTGAAGAATTTCATACTACTAATTATCAGTGCTCCCTGATCTTGCCTGGCCTGAAATTAGGTGCTTTTGTTAATAGCTGCATCACTATTGTTAGCTTAGCACATTTCTGTACCCTCATTATCTTTACAATTTGCTAAATTTGCTTTTTTTATTTTGTACTATGTAACCTTGCTCTGCAAGAACCTTTCACATGATTTTCTTCACAGTCACTTTAAGTTTCAGTTTTTTCATAGGAACTTTCATTTTCTATATTCTTCAGAGAAAACATCAGTATTTGATCTGAAAACTAAAATCTACAAGATATTAACTTTCCCCCCTTATCTATTAACTGTCCGTACATTCCAGTTTATGGATTGTTGAGCTAAAAGCTAGACTTCTAATTTTATTTTTGAACTTTTTTCCTCTAAACTGAGATTTTTCTGGTGTGATGAAAATGGAAAGACCATGTTAGGGGACAGTGTAGACATTTGTCGAATGAAGTACATGGCACTTGTAGAAAGGAAATGCAGTTCCTGAAAATCGTTTCCTCTGAGCTAAGTGTAAATAAAAATTAACTGTGAGCAATGAATCTGATCAAAGTAATAAATCTGGAATTGTCGCTGTGTGTCAGTTACACTTGAAGAAATATCACCTTACTTGCTATATGGAGAAAAAAAAAACGGTAGGTAGCCTAAAACCTTGTTTTACTTTCACAGCATATTTTTGTGCAGAATTTAGTGAGAGGTGGTCTGCAAAATTGTGGTCAAAGAAGCAAGTCTGACACTAGAACTGGGATCTGAGAGGGTAGCGAAGACAGGAAGGGAAGGAAACACAAGACACTGGTGGAGAGACTCAGAGACACTGGTGGAGAGACCTGGGTAGTAGTTCTGTGATGATAAAATGATGACCTCAATGGTATTTTCAACTATGACACCTCAATTAGAAATTAACCCAGGGGACATGAGTGATAGTACAGCAGGTAGGGCATTTGCTTTGCGTGTGGCTGACCCAGATTCTATCCCCAGCATCTCATACGGTCTCCTGAGCCTGACAGGAGTAATTTCTGAACACAAAGCCAGCATTAACTCCTGAGCACTGCCAGGTATGCCAAAAAGAAAAGAAATTAACCCAAGTGGCCAGAATGCTAGGATATACCCCACCCAGTATCCTATATGGTTCCATAAATCAGCCAAGAGTAATAATCCCTGAGCACAAAACCTGGAGTAAGTTCTGAGCATCACTGGGTGCGACACCTCCAAAAAATAATAATAATAATTAAAATTAATCCCAGCAGTGCAATTGGTGAGATAGTACAGAAGGTTAAAGCCTTTCATGAAACTGATCTGAGTTTGATCCCCAACACCATATATTATTCCTCCAGAAGTGGTCCCTAAGCAAAGAGCCAGGAGTAAGCCCTGAATACTGCTGTGTATACTCTTGGTTAAGAGAAAAATCATAAAAGGAAAAGAAAATCTAAGTATTCAATTCTGTTTGTTCTTACCAAAGAAAAATTTTTCTAAGAAAAAAGTCAAATTAAAAACCAACCAAACAAAAAAATCTCAAACTGTTATCCAGTTCCACTAAAGAGAAGTTTTATAGAACACATACAATAGATATAGAGAGGCTAGATTCTGAAGGCCAGAGACAGAGAAGTCAGTAGTAAAAGATAGTATTCTAGATGGTACTGAGTATAATAGATAGTTGAGGACAAAGTTTTTTTACCATGACAATTTAAGACGAGATGATATGAAAATCAAAGGCAATTAAATCTTTTTGTGAGTAAGATAAATGATAAAGGCCTGATAATTTTGTTTGTGCTTGTTTGTTTTGGGGCTACACTTGGTGACGCTCAGGGGTTACTCTTGGCTATGAGCTCAGAAATCACTCCTGGCTTAGGAGACCATATGGGATGCTGGAGATCAAACCGGTCAGTCCTAGGTCATCATTGCAAGGCACCACCGCTCCAGCCCCAGGCCTGATAATTTAGAGCAGTTATTTTCTAAAGGGAACAAGACAAGACTGTGAAAATGAGAAGAGGTAAACAACAATTGATAGGCTCTAGTATTTGACCTCATTGAGGAAGGGAAACACCAGAGCAGAATTAAAGGCAGCTATGAATTTCAGAATGAAATACAGAAGGGAGTGATTGCAGAATGGGAGTCAGTTTATTTAGCAAGTTATCCTAAGAGATTGGCTGGGTATGGAAAGAGCAAATTTAGCAAGAGGGTCTATGTAAATCCATGATTCTCTTCCAATGGGTACTTCTTTTTCCTTCCATTGACTGTCCTCCTCCTTGGCTCTGCAGCTATTATTATCCCCACATTTTCTATGGCAACCGCTCCTCCTAGAAGGCTAGTCCAATTCTTCAGTATCCTGAATTTTCACTTTTTAAAAATTTGTTTCCAAAACAATTATCATTAATGTGTGGTTGTCACATATTCAACCTCTTTACTACTGTGAGTTCATGCAAGAGTGTGTTACTCACTACCACTATTTCCAGGCTAGACGCTACACTATAAAGCTTTGGTAAAAAGTCAAAGAATAAAAGAATTTCAAAGTGGGGATAGGAGTGTTTCTTTATGATTACTATTCAAAAGTTAAAATCTGGGCTAGAGCAATAGAACAGCAGGTAGGGTGCTTGCCTTGCAAGTGGCCAACCTGGGTTCAACCCCCAGCATTCCAGTTGTCCAAGGAGGTCCAAATATAATTCCTGAGTACAGAGACAGGAGTAACTCCTTAGTATCACCCAGTGTGCCTGCCCCCCAAAAAATGTTAAAACATGCCACTAATTTTAAGTGTCATGAGAGGTCTTAGAAAGAAGTACTAATTGAGTTTAGTGATTATAATCTGTGCCATTCCAATATGTGACTTTAAGAGAAAATACTAAAAATTAAGGAAAGGTATTCCAGAGTCTAGGGTGGTCTTTATATAGCATGTACCTAGCTCATTCTTATTCCCCCTTCATCCCAGTCATTTTATTCACTACTCATAAAGGGAGAATGTTACTCAGTGGTAGATCACAGGCCTTCTCTGCATGAGGACCTGGATTCTGATCCCCTGCAACTCAAGAGATTAGAAGTTGCAAACAGTGTCATGTAAGATACAATTCATGAAATAGGACTAGCTTTCTATATCAACTTTACAGTATAATTTTTATTATTCTTGGTGCATAACTAATACACTGTTAATAGGATAGAGAGGGAATAGGGGAAAGCAGCTACACATGGGCTACAAATAAGTAAAGACTCAGTGGAAGAAGTCAGAATGATCAACTGAGAACCTTCATTGCACATATTAGACAAGGAAAAGCTGTGTGAATGATTACATAAAAACCGAAGACCACTCTGGTTTTCTTGCTTACAAGTTATTATAGAAGTTCAAGAATTTGGGGCCCGGGAGATAGCATGGAGGTAACACATCTGCCTCTCATGCAAAAGGTCATCAGTTCGAATCCCGGTGCCCCATATGGTCCCCCATGCCTGCCAAGAGCAATTTCTGAGCATGGAGCCAGGAGTAACCCCTGAGCACTGCCGGGTGTGACCCAAAAATCACAAAAAAAAAAGAAAGAAGTTCAAGAATCAGTTATTAAAAACACATCAAAATGTGGTGTTTGTAAAAACTAAAGAACTGTTGAGTTTCAAAAATGCTATTGCAATGAATCTGACCATTAAGAGGAGGTAAAGGTATGATAAAAGAAAATAATTAAGACTAAATTCACTCCAAAAAAACCTCAGAGAATGAGGAGATAATATAGTTAACAAAAATGCAAAAGCTGAACAAAAGCTCAGTTGGGGTATGGATAAGAAAAGTCCAGTGGGTTCTGAATCATATTCAGGATTTACATATTGCTGAAACAAGCACTGATGACTCTAAATTTGGAGCCAACAAAAAGCCCTTGAAAGATATGAAATCATAGTTGAGAGTTAACTCTATAAAGGAGGTAATTAACGAGATCATGTTTAACATTTAATGATTTTGTAGAGATTCAAATTCCTGTAGAAGTTCATATAAGTAATTCTGTTTTTAGAGGTCTTTGACAGAATAAATTCATTTTACTGTGTGTGTGTCTGTTAGCTGCTTTTTACATATTTTCTTTGTGTATTACTTGGAGAAATACAATATAGCCAATCATCATGCCCTGAATTCGCAGGCCTCAGACTTCTCTGCTTATAGAAGGAACAAAGGGTTTAATAGTGCTTTAACCTGAAGAATGAGGAAGCAGTAATTCCCCCAAGAGATTTCAGGATTCTGTGACCCAGAAACTGGTATAAACAGGGAAATTCATTTGAAAAAAATTATTTGAAAAAAGTATCTTCCTACCCAAGAAAATGAAGTTTGCTTAGACTAGAAAGAATGAAATTGGGGCCCGGGAGATAGCATAGAGGTAAGGCGTTTGCCTTTCATGCAAAAGGTCATCGGTTCAAATCCCGGTGCCCCATATGGTCCCCCGTGCCTGCCAGGAGCAATTTCTGAGCATGGAGCCAGGAGTAACCCCTGAGCACTGCCAGGTATGACCCCCCCCCAAAAAAATGAATGAAATTTTAACTCTAGCAAGTTATCAGAATTACCAAATTCTAAATCTATATACTCAAGATTTAGTTAACAAGCACTGGTAAGAAAATAGCCTTTCAAGGACTAAGGTAACTGTAGTGGCTGTGATTCCATCTGTGAGAGCCATATTCAGTTTTTGACTTAATATAGAATATTTAATTAGATAACAAGTTTCAACACTTATCCCGTGGAGAGTGCCAAACTCTGATGACTTCTTTGTTTCCGTGGACCATTCTAGTCTCACCTCAGCTCAATAGAGCTTTTGTTTTGTGGAACTGAAACCTCAGTCTTGGCAATTTTTGGAATTTTCTTTGCTTCTCCATGTCATGAAAGAAAATCTTCTCACACTCTGGGAAAATTAAAATTTATCTATCAAAATTTAGGGCATTTGCTGACATATAGTTATATTTAATTATTTTATCCATTTTCCTCTTCATCATCAAAATACCTCCAGCTACAAGTAAAGACATTTTCTTCTTAAGCTAATGTAGTGATCAACAAGTATCTTTTTTTGATCATCTCCCTTTAAGGGTACATAGTATAACTATTTTGTTTCCCCCTCATGTACCTCTGGGACCAGTTCTGAGAGGTTATATCTCAGAATGGTTTGTATCACTTCCTGTGACATTTAGTCACAGGCCATCACCAAGAACTCCTTCTGAGACTTAAGTTAGCAGTTGTGGAAATGTACCTATCCTAACACCTGACATTCTTTAGCAACTACGAGAAAACCCTACTTGATCCACAAAACTTTTATTAGGAATGAAAATTTAAGGTTTTGCTGTTTTAATTCTGAGACTTTGTGTAGTGTGTTTCTGCTACATAATCTAACTTATCTTGACAGAAAGCATTTAATTGTCTCAAATAAACAAAAGTGTCAGTCTAGACATTTTGAGACCTAGTTTATAGTTGGCAACTCAAGTTACTTAAGTCGCTTCTGCATTGTAAGCATAAAAACACAATTATGGAATCTGTGCTAGGGATAAAAAGACAGGCATTTTCCCCAGTGATGTCTTTTTTTATCAAGCAGAAAAAAGAATTCTTAGTAGTCTCCTGCAAATTTTCCTGTGTCACATTGGCAGTCAATGATTCCTGTGCCTAATTCTAGATAAATTTATGGCAAAAAAAAAAAGAAAGAAATTATAAAACGACTCAACTCAATCTTAATTCATTCTATAGGCCATGTATGTACAAGTATTAACCAATAACAGTATTCTATCTAATTTCTACCAGAGGACCTGGAGTATGGCTCAGTGCTTCACACACCTCTTCAGTTACGTGCAAGACTGAGTTTAAGTGCAAGACATAGCTACCCTAAATAGGCTAAGCATGGAATCCTAAGGACTCGAGTCTGGATTCTAGGACAAGGGAGTGTTGGGTGGGAAATGAATCTATAGTTTCCTTACAAATAAGGTTTTTCTGTACTTACCATAAATGCATTTGAACCAAGAAAGGATTTTAGATCCATTGAACAGAGAAAAGGTTCATATTATAGTGAATGATGTACATTCTTCCTTTTTGTAAATACAGGATAAGTGGGATGGGGTGGGTCACTAGGCCACACATGATGCTGCTCAGGGAACTTGATGTGGTGCCAAAGCTTAAAAGGGGGTCAGCTGCTCCTGCATTGACTCTCTGGCCCAAGTGATATCTATATTTTCATCTGATTTATGTGGTTACCATATTAAACAGAAAACTAATAATTTGGTTTACATTCAGGTATATTAATAGGAAGAATGTATGACTCAAATTAATTACTTAGATCATGATTATCCCAACTTAAGGAGTTCTTCAATTAAAACCTATGCCTGGCATACAAAATAGTGACTTATTGCATTCTAAGGTATGGATGTGGGAAAAGAAAAGCTTTCCAGAGAATGATGAGCTATTCTCCTCCTCTTTACCCAATCATGACTTTAAATATAGCTCAGGGAGGGAGGGAAGGAAGAAAGTTAAGATGGAAGGAGGAGAAGGAAGAAGGAAGGGAGGGAGGGAAGGACAAAGGAAGAAGGAAAGAAGGAAGGAAGGAAGGAAGGAAGGAAGGAAGGAAGGAAGGAAGGAAGGAAGGAAGGAAGGAAGGAAGGAAGGAAGGAAGGAAGGAAGGAAAGAAGGAAGGAAGGGAGAGAGGGAGGGAGGGAGGAAAAATTAGCATTTTGAAAACAAACATGGACTCCACTTAAAACTAGAAGATACTTTGCATCATGTGATCCTGCAGAACAGGAAGAAAGGAGAAAAATTCTCTCTTGTAAAATACATACACATATAATATATATTTGCGTTTTCAATTTTTAATAGCATAGGTGTCTTTAATTGCTTCTGAATACTGGAATGATAGACCCATTCAGCATTGAAAATGCCAGCCCTAGGTGCAGCTCATGACATGAAGCTCACCACATAGAGTGATGAGTACAGTTGGAGAGATGACTACATTGAAAACTATCATAACAATGTGAATGAATGAGGGAAGTGGAAAGCCTGTCTCGAGTAGAGGTGTGGGTGGGTGGGGAGGAGAGAGATCTGGGAAATTGATTGTGGGATTGTTGCACTGGTGAAGGAGGTTGTTCTTTACAAGACTGTAATCATACAACTATAATCATATTTGTAATCATGGTGTTTAAATAAAGATAATTATTAAAAAAGAAAGAAGTAAAGTGAACCATAATAGGGTATTTAAACCTCTATTAGTATGAAAATAAAATATACAAATGAAAGTATAACTGACAAAAATTTAAGTATGCAATGTGCACTAATGAAGGGTGTTATACTTTATCATGAACAACTTTGTAACTGTGAGAAAAAGCCAACTGTGTTATGAATGACCTATAAACCATTGTGTTTAAATAAAGTAAATTTAAAGATTTAAAAAAATGCCAGTCCTAGAAAGGAATCTCAGGGCTTTGTTGGCCTGCAGAATCCCATAGCTGCAGATGTATTTAATATATCCATGGAATGTCTTCTATATCCTTTGCCATTGTACTTGCTTTATAATTCCATTTAAATGATCAAACCATTATCAAAACCTAAATACACTGCAATACCTGTGATTTCTAAGCTATTTGTGTTAAAATTATAAGAGCTCTTTAGAATATTTTCATCAATCTGATGATGGAAATATCTATTTTTCCCAGCTTTCCACCCACAGCTATTAATCCAGATTTCTTATTTGTTTATCCCACATTTTAATTTTAAAATTGAGTAGCATTATTCTAAAACTTTTTCATACAGTCTCTATGTATGAATATTATGTATTAATAGCGCACTCTATCTTCCCTTTATATCTTAATGTATCCCTTTAAATTAAGAAATTTCAAACTATTAAAATAAATTTTCAAACCAAAGCAGCTAATGGAAAATCGAGTCTAATTTAAAGAACAGATGAACAGAAATGTTTCCAAGCAGTTTGCTGTGGGAACACAGGACTTAGATATACTGCCTTGAAGAGCAACAAAAACAATTCTGTTGGCCTTCACCTTAACAGATGCATATATCTGTTGGGAAGCATGCATTAAAATTCAATTTTATATGAAACAGAAGAGAAGATATTAGAAGTTAAAATAAGACAATAACTCACTTTCAACCTTGTAAAAGAATGATGATAGTAATTGAGGTGTAGAAATAGAATAAACTTTCATCTTTCTAAAACAGAAGATCAGCATGTCTGATAGCTGGAAGTTTGATTGTGATGGCTCACAGTCGTATATCGAGGCTAACTGATGTGTTTGTCTAAAGACTGATACTAACTAAATCTATTTTTTATCTTGCCACTGGTTATTGCAATGAGGTTAAGGAACAAATAGGAACTAGGAATCAACTCACTGTTAAAGAAAGAAAGAACGAAAGAAAGAAAGAAAGAAAGAAAGAAAGAAA
>PVKC010048069.1:0-10943 GCA_004027635.1 Crocidura indochinensis | reverse complement strand
AGCCAGGGGATCAAATCACTGTTTGTCCTAGTATAGCGCCTGCAAGGCAGACTCCTTACCACTCTGTGCCACTGCTCTGGCCCCAAAAGACATGATTTTTATAAGTTATGTCAACATACTTTTATTACAACAGAACAAATATATGTGCTTGTTTATTCCTGGGTGTTTCTGAATTAGCTATAAAATACTGCTGTTCTGTTTCCATGCTGTAAGTCCTACATGTTTTTCAAAAAGTCCCAAGGCCATATCTGACCTGCTAGTCATCTGGTTAGTTGTCCCAGGAAGGAACTTAGACAAAGTTAGCATTTTTCATGTTCCCATAACACTTAAACTTTCTCATATAAATATATTTGACAGTTTCATTGAAGAATAATTGAAAAAATAAGCAGGAAATAACAGCCTATTTTTCATATGTTTTGATATATGTAGCTACTCTTGAAATTCATCACCACAATATAATAATGAACCTCCCATCCAAAAGCTTCTTGTACGCCTTTGTAATTTTTCTCTACAGCCCTTCTTCACCCCTGCTATTAGTTTCCATAAACATTTTTATATGTGGAGTTGAAAGAAAAATATATTTGATATGCTTTCTTTCCTTATATATGATTATGTCTTTCAAATTTTTATACACAGGATATCAAACAATATGCACAGTTTAGAGCATTTTTATAATTTATAACAAATATTTGAGACATTATATTGTTAGTATATAAGTCATTCTCATTCTTTTATTTGTTGGTAGTACTTCATTATTTAAATATACAGTAATTTTATTCATTTACCAGTTAATAAAGATCAACTTGTTTCTTATATGGAAACTGCAAATGAAGTTGTAATTATATGGACATAGTATTTGAATGTACATATGCTGTTATTTCTATTGATTATCTACATAGGGAAAGAGCAGTCTAAATGTGTTTTATTTTATTTTATTTTTTTTTTGGTTTTTGGGTCACACCCAGCAGTGCTCAGGAGTGACTCCTGGCTCCATGCTCAGAAATTGCTCCTGGCAGGCACAGGGAACCATATGGGGCACCAGGATTGGAACCGATGACCTTTTGCATGAAAGGCAAACGCCTTACCTCCATGTTATCTCCCGGGCCCCTAAATATGTTTTATTACATATTTAACTTAGAAACTATAGATATCTATATCTATATCTATCTATCTATCTATCTATCTATCTATCTATCTATCTATCTATCTATCTATCTATCTATCTATCTATCTATCTATGTTTTATCGAACCACATCCTGTGACACTCAAGGGTTAGTCCTGGCTATGCACGCATAAATTGCTCCTGACTTGGGTGATCATACGGGATGCTGGGGGATCAAAACGTGGTCCATCTTAGGTTAGCCATATGCAAATCAAATGAACCCTACTGCTCTGTAACCTCTCCAGTCCCCCTTTTGACTAATTTTATTGAATATCATTTTTACGAATTTACTTGAATTTTATCTTCTTGGGTAAAATATCTATTCAAATATTTATCCACACTTTTTATTCAATCACATGTTTACTTATCATTATAAATTACATTTACTTAAACAATTATTACGAAATTTCCTACTTGAACTCAATATAACCCTCTATATCCTAGAATTTAAAGTTTTCGTTCAGCAATAATTTTAGTTTTCAGTAATAGACTATGCACAATAATTCTCAAAATTTTTGTTCCGTATTTTTTTTTTTTTTTGGTTTTTGGGCCACACCCAGTGACGCTCAGGGGTTACTCCTGGCTATGAGCTCAGAAGTCGCTCCTGGCTTGGGGGGCTATATGGGAAACCGGGGGATCGAACCAGAGTCCGTCCTAGGCTAGCGCAGGCAAGTCAGGCACCTTACATCCAGCACCACCTCCCGACCCCCATTTGTTCTGTATTTTATATATTCCTACTTCATATTTTATTGTTAGATACTTTACTACAATTTCTGATTCTTTGTTACTTGTACATAGTCATTTAATCAATTTTTGTATATAAAATTGAAATTTTAGCAAATTTGTTCTAGTAGCTTTTGGAGGGAATAGTTCATTAAATAGTATATACATACATATATATATATATGTATATATAGATATATAATGATATCTGTGAATAAAAACAAGTTTTGGTGTGTCCCTGAATCAGCTGGTTAAAAACTTTACACAATGTTGAATAAAAATGTTTAAAGTTATGGTCTAAGAAACAAAGCAATGGAGTAACAAATAACTAAAGACATAAAAACGGGGCATTTGGTATACAAACTGAGCTTACCTGAAGGAGAATGTGAGAAAGAGTTCCCAGAGATAGAAGAAAGCAGGCACTCCGAAGATGGGTGCATTGTTGGAAGGATGTATGCATGAAGCTATCACTGACAATTATTATAAATCATGTCTCATCAGTAAATGTATAGGTTCAATAAGAGTGAAAATACAAAACATAAATGCAGTTTTGAATACCTATGAAGTCAGTTTTGAGGGATGTATCTTTCTGTTTATTACCATGCTTGATTGGAGGGAGGAGGAGCACACACACCCAATTCTACTCAGATTCTGTGCTCAGAGATTACTCCAGGCAGTGCTTGGGAAATCATATGGAAGCCTAGAGATTGAACCCTTCTTGATCAGGTGAAAAGCAAATACACTGGGGCCCAGGAGATAGCATGGAGGTAAGGCGTTTGCCTTTCATGCAAAAGGTCATCGGTTTGAATCCCGGTGCCCCATATGGTTCCCTGTGCCTGCCAGGAGCGATTTCTGAGCATGGAGCCAGGAATAACCCCTGAGCACTGCCGGGTGTGAACAAAAAAAAAAATAAAGAAAGAAAGAAAGAAGGAAAGAAAGAAAGAAAAGCAAATACACTAACCACTGTACTAAACCTCAGACTTTAAAAGGAAGTATTTTTCAATTCAAAGCAATGGTGGATCATTTTACTCTTTCTCAACATCATTACATGATTGATCTTTACTATTCTGTTATCTAGAGCTTCGTATCAGTGACGTTACCACAACTCTAAAGGAGTATATGGTAATATCTATTTACACTCAACTTTTTTTATCTGAGGCACATGCCTATATTGCAACTAAAATGCTGAAATTAGAAGATAGCTAACGTTTGATGAGCAGTGAGTATTTGTGAGAATGTTTAGATATTTACTTTGCTTTGCTATGCTTCAAGACCATTTCTTCATCAGCAGCATGCAAGGTAAATTTCTTATCTTCTGATCCAAATACTTTATTTTTAAAATCTGGGGTTTACTATTTTTTTTTTTTTTTGGTTTTTGGGTCACACCCGGCAGCGCTCAGGGGTTACTCCTGGCTCCATGCTCAGAAATTGCTCCTGGCAGGCACGGGGGACCATATGGGGCACCGTGGTTGGAACCGATGACCTTTTGCATGAAAGGCAAACGCCTTACCTCCATGCTATCTCCCGGGCCCCTGGGGTTTACTATTTACCCTTAAGTTTGGTGGGAGAGGAGCACATACTTCTGTGTTCAGGGATTTTTCCTTATTCAGTGCTCATTAGAAGAGTTGCAATGCTTGCTGCATGCAAGACAAGTTCCATAATACCTATACTATCTCTTCAATTTCAAATAAAATATTTTATCTATATTATATATCAAAATATTACTTATTGAAAATATATGTAAAATCACAAATAAAATAAAAATATTTTGATAACCTTTGCAAAATCATTTAGAAAAATTATGCCTTAGATATTACTCCAGATTTAAACATTTAGGCACTCTTCAAAATAAAATGCGAAAATGTGGAATGAAGGCATTGTTTTCACAATAAATGAAAACCAGCATGGTGTATAATTAGTTATTAACTGGATGTCTCTTTAAAAAGATCTTTGTAAGACAGGATGTGGTTTTGTGGTAAGAGTTGAGTCTTTGTATATTACTGTGAGTCCCTGTATTTGATCTCTGTCCTGGCAAATAATGCAGATAGAGATAGATAAGTAGGTAGTTAGGTATGTAGGTAGGTAGATAGCTAGGTAGGTAGGTAGGTAGGTAGATAGATAGATAGATAGATAGATAGATAGATAGATAGATAGATAGATAGATAGATAGATATAGGTGGTAGATGATAGATAGCTAACATATAAATAGATGTGTAGATGATTGATAGATGACAGAAAAATAGACAGATGATAGATGACTAATAGATGATAGGTGGACAGAAGCAGATAGATGATAGATAAAAATAATAGATGTATAGATGAATTAATAGATAGATGATGAATAGATGGATAGATAGAAAGATAAATGTATAGATAAATATCTATATAGATGATAAATGAATGAATGGATAGATAGGTAGATGCATAGGTAAGGAAGATAAGTAGGTAGGTATAGCTAGATGTATAGATAGATGAACAGATAGGTGGGCATATTGATAGATAATAGTTGATAGATTGGTGGATGGATAAATAAGTGATAGATAAATAGATAGATAGACGATAGGTAAATGGATAGATAAATAGGTAGGTAGGTATACAGATAAAATAGTGTGTATTTATCCTAGAAACTGAGAGAATCCCATTGGCACCAGATTGGTGTTCAGTGGTGGTTGGATTTGGTTGGTATTTCTGTTTAAGTGTCTCTAGAATGAGTTCATCCCAGAAATTCCTAGGTAGCACACCCAACCCTGTTTCCAACGATACAGTAGAAATCCTGGGATTCAGTTTCACTGAACCATACTGGGTTAAGTATTCATCTTTAGACTCATCATTGCAAGCTGAAGTGAGATGTACTGTTGGATCGGTCTTTCATATGGGTCATAGGGGGATGAAATGATAATCCACATCTGAAATAGTTCTTGACACTACTTCTAAAAATAAAAGTTCTGGTAACTGAGAAAAAGATTATAGTTAAAGAGGCAAAGACGGGGCCCGGGAGATAGCATGGAGGTAAGGCGTTTGCCTTTCATGCAAAAGTTCATCGGTTCGAATCCCGGTGCCCCATATGGTCCCCCGTGCCTGCTAGGAGCGATTTCTGAGCATGGAGCCAGGAGTAACCCCTGAGCACTGCCGGGTGTGACCCCCCCCAAAAAAAAGAGGCAAAGACAAGATTTAATGACTTTGTCTGCAAGTTAGGTGGGGTTCTGTATTCTTCTCAGTGCCTATTGAGGCCTGTGCACCCTCTCAAGACACAAAAAGCAGCATCCCTATTGTTCTCTGAGGACCTTCTGAAACATTTGGAAAATACATTTGGGAAATTTTAAAAACAAAAATCCACTGTTATGTTTTATGGGGAGAAAACATTACTGAAGATTTTTGGGCTTTCATTTTTTGATATCACTCTCTTTGGCTCTAAAATCATACTTTAAACTTAAAATGAAATAGTTTTGTATCAAACCTCCTGCTTGATGACTACATATATCCTCTATGTGCCATAATGAAGTAAGGAAAAAGAAAAGATGGGTATAATTTTGTTCCTGATGAGATACAGAATGGTAAACCATTGTATTTTATTTAAGTAAAGCATAAAGGTTTAGAAAGTTACTACAGCAAACAAATTACCTGACTCTGTGCTGATCTGGGTTCAATTCCTGGCACTACATATGATACTGCAAACACTTCCAGAGTGACTACTGAGCATGCCCAGAAGGAAGCACTAAGCACAGTCCACTGTGGCCCCAAAATAAATAAAACAGATAATATAAGAGCTGGAAGCTAGGACAGTGAATATGCTGAATGTCTATCATGGCAAGTGGTTGAGGGATTTGGCATAGTTACATAAGAAGTGACCCATCTGCTTCTAATATTTACCCTCTGGTGCTCATTTCTCTGAGTATCTTGTAGAATCTTTCCCTCCTAAATTGGCTCAGTTAGGTGCAAAATTTCACTGCCACATAGTTCAGGTGGTAATTGCTTCCTTTATACCAGTTACCAATTCTTCCACCTCTGTCCCAGAGACATGAAAAACTCATTTTCTATTGAGTTCTTTTATATCTTGTAGTTTTATACCTATTTAAAAACTGCATAACAGGCATTTAATTTAATACTCAAATATTCTATTGCAAAGTTATTGTTATTATTGTGCATATGATAGACATACATTTGTTACTATTATGATGCCGATCAAACTTGTTACCATACAAAAGAAGAAAATACCTGTTTCTGTCATTGAGATTCTCATCTTGGTGTAGATTACAATGGTTTCAAAAATATGTCTATGATTGTAATGTACAAATGTAGCACAGATTTTTTTTTTTGGGTTTTTCAGGCCACACCCGTTTGATGCTCAGGGGTTACTCCTGGCTAAGCTCTCAGAAATCGCCCCTGGTTTAGAGGAACCATATGGGAAGCCAGGGGATCGAATCACAATCCTTCTTTGGCTAGCACTTACAAGGCATACACCTTACCTCTAGCGCCACCTTGCCAGCCCTGTAACACAGATTTAATTACTGCCACCACCAATAGTCATCTAGGCTCTGATATGAGCATTTATGAACACTACAAGCCATGCCCAAGTCATACAAGTGGAAAGAAAGAGAAATGATGACAGAGAACAGAACAGTCATAAAGCTGTCCCTCCATGGTTGTGGAATACCCCATAAAAAGCCACCACATAATGAAATATGATATTCTACTTCTATGCAAACATATTTCAAATAAGTGTATTTTTTTTTAGTTTTTGGGTCACACCCGGCAGTGCTCAGGGGTTACTCCTGACTCTATGCTCAGAAATCACTCCTATCAGGCTCCAGGGACCAATGGGTGCCAGGATTCGAACCGATGACCTTCTATATGAAAAGCAAATGCCTTACCTCCATGCTATCTCTCTGGCCCCTCAAATAAGTGTCTTAAGGTATAGATTTTATATAACTCATATGAGTATATAATTAAATAATTTTTGATAACTTGATAAAATATGTGAACATCAACAAAATTCACTATTATATGTGAGTCCTCCTCCAAAGATCAATTATGCCAATTTTAATTTATCACCTATACATTCTTTTTCAGTTCTATGCACCCAACAATCCTTTGTGTCTATAGTGTGTTTTCATGAACTTCTCAGAGAGATGCTAATAGACACTATACAAAAGATGTTTGGTATCTTGCAAGTAGTCAGATTTTGCTTGGATTATTCAAGTTTGTAACATGTATTAGCAGAGTCTATTAAACTATCATAGGAATATACAACATTTTAGTTATCCTTTACCTGTAAGTAGTCACTTGGTTCTTGTCTGTTAGGAACAAAGCTATGCATAACTAAATACAAGTCGGTGATATCTGTGTTCCATTCTTTTGGATATCTACTCAGGACTTGAGCATTTGGGCAGCAACTAATATAAATTTATACTTAATGATTTAAAGTAACGTGATATGCTTTTACACTATATGAAGATTTCAGGTCTTCCCCATTCTCACCAGACTCTGTTCTTTACTAGTGTGCACTTTTAAGTAATTTAATGAATATCACATATTTTTTATTGTGGATCAATTTCTTGTACCTCACTGATGAATATAGTATTAAGTGTATATTGTCTCCATTTAATATTTTTCATTTAATTCATTTATTTCATTTGATACAATGACTGACTTTCTCCTCCCAGGAATCAAGTGCAGAGATCCTCATCCTTAACTCCTTCTCTGTAGGTCTGTCCCCTCCATATGTGTTTCTTATTTTTATTGTGAAATTTCAATAAACTATCATAAAGAATACTTATTGTTGAGAGGAAGAAAGGGAGGAAAACAGTGATGGAGGGATGATGAAAGGGAGAGTGGGAAAAATTTGAGCAGTGCTATGTTAGATGCTAGAAAACACGTTTGGTTCCAAGAGCCCTATAGTAGTGAAAGTTGTTTAGTGACCAAGGAATCTTTATTTTAAGGTCAGAGTGAAACATAATGGTGGGTGTCTGCATTACATGAAGCCAACTTGGGCTTGATCCCTAGCATCCCATATGTCCTCCGAGCACTGCTTGGAGTAATTCTTGAGTGAAGAACCAGGAGTAATCCCTGAGCATCAGCATCATTGGGTGTTATCCAGCCCTCCTCAAATCTTTATTTTAATATTTAATTTTATTTTCCTTCCCTTTGTTGCTGTTAGGAGAACTTGGCATCCCCTAAGTTTGACTGTAATTCCTATTGCCTGCATGCTCTCCTGGGGTCACACTGCTTGGTTGTGATACTTGTGCATAACTCAGCATGGACAATTCTCCTTTATTTGTAGTGTCTGTACACTCTGTAGTGTTTTATAAACCACATACTTTATTGTGGTGCCACAGGTTCTTGACAGCAGAGCTGCAGAGTCTAGTGAATGTGGGCAGTATTAGGGTTGGACTCTAGGTCTCAGGCTTGTAAGGCAGACATCTTTAGCTACTGAACCATGCCCTGGGTGCCCTACCATTCATTTACAATTTTAAATATTTTTACAAGACACTGAAGATTCTTGGAGCAAGGTTGAAGGAGAAAAAATATTGTACTATCTCTACCCTAATCCTTTTTTGGAACAGCATGCCCTATTTTGAAGCCTGATTGGTAGAAACAAGAAAATTTCAACCCACAAATATTCAAGTCATTAAAACTTTGGCCAAGGAAACCACACTGTCTTAAAGGGAAAAGGAGAAGGGGGAGGAAAGAAGAGGGAAGAAAATGTCTTGCTACAGAAGAAGGCAGGGGTAGGGCAGAGGAAGTGCAGAAGGGAGAGTGAGAGGGTAACTTAGGACACTGGTGGCAGGATGTGCACTGTTGTAGGGTGCTGTAGATTGCATGATGGGAATTCAATCATGAACCACTTTATAACTGTATATCCCACAATGACTTCATTTATTTATTTATTAAATGGCCAAGAGGCTGGAGTGATAGTACAGTGGGCAGGGCCCTTGTTTTCCATGTTGCTGACCTATGTTTAATTCTCAGCTTGCAGTATAGTTCCCTAAACTCACCAGGAGTGATTCCTGAATGCAGAGCCAGAATTAGCCCCTCAGCATATCATGGTGAGGCTCCAAACCAAAGAAAAAAGTTGGCCAGAGAAATGGTTCTTCCTGGTTCTGATGAAAAGAGTGACAGCAGATAATAAGAAAAGTTTCAGAAATGTCAGAAATTGTGCTAGTTCTTCACAGAGAGAGTTCTTCCTACTTATACACATCTATTGGTAGCCTGCCATAACTTGAGATATGATACATAGATGACTGATAGATATAGATAGATGATAGATAAATGGTAGATAGATATATTAGATAGATAGATAATAGATGATAGATTGATAGACAGACAGACAGACAGACAGATAGATAGATAGATAGATAGATAGATAGATAGATAGATAGATAGATAGATAGATACCCATACAACTTGTAAGTCTACTTCTGGACTCATCCAGAATAAACAGCCTGTTACTAGTCACCCTAGAAAGATACACGAGAAACACCAAATCTGACCTTCTTTCAAGGGTTAAATCACCTTATCAATGATTCCCTGGCACACACTAGTCAATCATTTATTTAAACTTCTGAAGATTCTCAAGAAAATGGGTAAAAGGAAAGCAGATTTATACTTTTACTGTCAATATAAGAAATTTGAAACTAAATTATTTCACTACTAGGATATTAAGAGTCAAGAGTTTCTTCTTCCTGACAGTAATAAATGCAATTTGATTGTGCTCTTCAAATGAAAAACAAAATATATTGATAGCAGAAAATATTGAAAGCTATAAATATAACTGCTCTTAATGAAAAATATAGTGAACTCTATTCATAACAAAATATCTTTTAAATACAAATAACTTTGCTAAGTAAGTTAACTGACATGTATCAAAGGTCTCATCTGTGTCTATAAATGATAAAACAGAAAATATAAACTGCACTTAACCATTTTCATGGTAAGATATGTAGGTTAAATTGGCTTTATAGAATAAAAATACTTAATTATCATAAATAATGAGGCACATTCTAACAGTAAGAAATATAAAGTAACATATTGTATATATAGTTCCATTCATTAGCTAGTATTTATCAATTGAACTTTGAAAGAATTTAGATTAATATCCTAAATTTATTTATTCTTTATTAATATCCTAAATTATTTATTGTCTATAAATAATGAACGTTCTATTTATCTAGCATGGTCCTATTTTAACCACCCTTGAGAAAAGTAAAGAAAACACCATATGTATAATTTTATTTGTTCAGTGGTTCCAAAAAAGGACACCAGCTGAAAAATGACTGAATATTTTGACTTTTCCCCCAAAGTGACTTCCCTTTATGACTGAGAGACACTAAAAGTTCCTATCATTGCATTCAAATATAACTGTGTAGAGGGGTTTGTGAGAAATTTTTGGAAAGAAGACCCAAAATACTTCCACATTTATTGGTCCAAAACATACAGCCACTAATACCAAAATATCACTGAATAATGAAATATACAAAAATGGATTCTCATACGAATATTATTGACATCTTTAATAAAGACTTAGTCACCTTACAGTTATTAAATCCTTTGTTGTCAATAATTTTTTCTCAATAGTATAGATTTTAGTCACTCTTAGGAAATTGAAAAAATTTATAACTATAGATCTAATTATAAATAGTAAACCTACATGAAATAAGGTTCTAGAGTTTCTTATAGGCAATATAGTGATATTTGAATTTCCTTTCACTATGCTGCTCTATAGCTACATAAATATTAATCACCACACTATATTGAAAGCTATATTTCTTTATTTTATTGGGTATGAATCATACATGGCAGTGCTCAGGGACAACTAATGGCTCTATGAACAGGAGCCACTCTTAGCTTTATGTAAGGATGCCACTTCTAGAATAGTTTGTTATCAAATCAGGATCAGCTACATGCAAGTCTAGTTATTTAATCCCTGTATTATCTCTCTGGCCCTGAATAAATTGCAATCTTTTTTTGGTGGAGTTTGAAGGGGGTTCGCACCTGGCAGCACTCAGGGGTTACTCCTGGGTCTTCGCTAAGAAATCGCTCCTGGCAGGCTTGGGAGAC
>PVKC010048068.1:0-10959 GCA_004027635.1 Crocidura indochinensis | reverse complement strand
GCATCGTTCAGGAGTTACTCCTGGATTGCCCTTAGAAATCATTCCTGGTAGGCTCTGGGGACCATATAAGACATGGAAATCAAATCTAGGTTAGTACTGGGTTGGCCATGTGAAGGTAAATGCCCTACAGGCTGTGCTATCACTCTGGCCTCAATTTATTGTTTTCTTGATAGCTCGTTCTTTGCTTCTTTGATATTTCTTTTTATCTGTGCTGGCAGTACTCCACTTATTCTAGAAATTAGAATAACCTCTTCCAACTAAGTTTCAAATCCTTATAGTAGACTCCAAGAAAGTTATTAGATATGATGGCTTAAATATTTGCTCAGCTATTGACTTGTTGACTTGTTGTTGACTCTTTTTTTTTTTTTTTTTTTGGTTTTTGGGTCACACCCTGCAGAGCTCAGGAGTTACTCCTGGCTATCTGCTCAGAAATAGCTCCTGGCAGGCACGGGGAACCATATGGGACACTGGGATTCGAACCAACCACCTTAGGTCCTGAATCGGCTGCTTGCAAGGCAAACGCTGCTGTGCTATTTCTCCAGGCCATGTTGACTCATTTTCATTCTAGAATCTTATTTCTTTGACTATAACATAAAGCTCCTACTTTCCTGTCCCACATCTCTATAGATCTAGGTTGCTACAATAATGATTTCCTAGCTATCTTGTGGACAATGTTTTTCTATTCATAGTATCAGGTAATTTTTTCAAAGATTTGTATTAGGCCTAGAGACAGTACAGTGTGTAAGGAGTTTGCCTTGCATGCAGGGGATCTGTGTTCAATCCCTGGCTCCTCATATAATATTAACTATGTAGTACCCCTTCTAGGAGTGGTTTCTGAGCTCATTCAGGAGTAAACCGTGAGTATGACCAACTGCAGCCCCCCAAAACAAATAAGATTTTGTAAAATATTTATTAAATATAGATTAATTTATAAGAAACATGATTAAATATCAAAATAACAAATATACATTGTATTGTACATTGCCATTTGTGCTAATAAGGTTCATAATGTTTTGTTTTGTTTTTTGGAGCCACACTCAGCCATGCTTGGGGTTACTCCTGGCTCTGCACTCACTCCTTGTGGGCTCAAAGGACCATATGGGATGCTGGGGATTAAACCTAGGGTTGGCTACATGCATGACAAGTGCCCTACCCATTGAGCTACCCAAGGTTCAAATGTTTTAAACAAATTACTAGCCCTGAGAAAATAAATGGAAGAAAGAGACCTACTATATATATAGGACACTCCATCCCCAGAAACCTGGATATACATTCTTCTCCTATGTATATGGGTCATTCTCCAGGATAGACCACGTGATGGCACATAAAAAATACCTCCATAAAGTCAAGAGGATAGAAATTTTGCAGGCTACCTTCGCTGACAACAAGGCTCTGAAATTAGATGTGAACTACAAAGGAACACAGAAGAAAAACTTTAACACCTGGAAATTAAGCAGCCTACTACTGTACAAGCAACTAGTGGGTCTGAGATGAAATCAATGAGGAAATCAAAACTTTCCTGGAAACAAATGACAATGAAGAAAACTATCAGAATCTAAGGGAACCAACAAAAGTGGTTCAGAGAAGAAAATTTATAGCTGTGCAAGTACACATCAGGAGGGATGAAGGGGCATACCTGAATAGCTTAATGATGCAGCTTATAAAATTAGAAACAATCAACTTAAGGAACCAAAATTAGGGAGACAGAAGGAAATAACTAAACTTAGAGAAGAAATCAATGAAGTGGAAACCCAAAAAACAATCTGAACGATCAATGAAAGTAAAAGTTAGTTCTTTGAATGGGGCCAGCGTGGTGGCGCTAGAGGTAAGGTGTCTGCCTTACAAGTGCTAGCCTAGGACGGACAGAGGTTCTATCCCCCCATATCCCATATGGTCCCCCAAGCCAGGAGCGATTTCTGAGCACATAGCCAGGAATAACCCCTGAGCGTCACCGGGTGTGACCCAAAAACCAAAAAAAAAAAAAAAAGTTAGTTCTTTGAAAAAAATGAACTAGATTGATAGACCATTGGCTAAACTCAAAAAGAATAAAAAGAGAAACTTGATAACCCATATTAGAAGTGAAAGGGGGGAAATCATTACAGATATTGCAGAGATTCAACAGGTAATCAGAGACTACTTTGAGAAACTCTATGCCACTAAACATGAGAACCTGGAAGAAATGGATAAATTCTTGGACTCTTATAACCTTCCATGTTTGAATAAGGAGGATGTAGTATATCTAAATACCCCCATCACTATTGAGGAAATTAAAATGGTAATCAAATGTCTTCCCCAAAACAAAAGCTCAACCCCGGATGGATTCACTAATGAATTCTTTCAAAACTTTCAAGAGGAACTACTAACAATCCTGGCCAAGCTTTCATGAAATTGAAAAAAACTGGTACATGTCCAAATAACTTTTATGAAGCCAACATCACCTTGACATCAAAATCATATAGAGATGTTACCAAAAAGAAAATTACAGACCAGTATCCCTGATGAACACAAATGCAGAGATACTCAACAAAATCCTGGCAAATAAGGATACAATGCCTCATCAAGAAGATCATTCACTACGATCAAGTAGGTTGCTTCCCAGGAATGCAAGGATAGTTCAACATACATAAATCTATCAACATAATACACAACATCAACAACATCAAAATAAAAATCACATGATCATATCAATGGATGCAGAGAAATCATTTGATAAGTTCCAACACCTGTTCTTGATCAAAACTCTCAGCAAGATGGGGAAGAAAGGAACTTTTCTCAATAGAGTCAAGGCCATCTACCACAAGCCAGTGGCAAATATTATCTGCAATGGAGAAAAACTAAAAGACTTCCCTCTAAATTCTTGTACACGACAAGGCTGTCCTTTCTCACTACTCCTCTTCAAATAGTACTGGAAGTACTTGCTATAGCTGTTAGGCAAGAAAAAGAATATCAAGGTAGTTCAGATAAAAAAGGATGAAGTCAAGCTCTTATTGTTTGTAGATGACATGATACTAAACTTAGAAAACCCTAAAGACTCTACCAAAAAGCTTCTAGAAACAATAGATTCATATAGCAAGGTGCAGGCTACAAAATTAATGCCCCAAAATAAATGGCTGTTTTATACACCAATAATGATAGGGAAGAAATGGACAGTAAAAAAGCAATCCCATTCACAATAATGTGAAGGACCTATACAAAGAAAATCATAAAATCCTGTTCCAAGAGAGGACATGCGGAAATAAAAACACATACCCTGCTCATGGATTGGCAGGATTAACATCATTAAAATGGCAATACTCCCCAAAGCATTGTACAGAATTAAAGTTATCACTTTAAATATAACCATGATACTCTTCAAATAAGTGAATCAAACACTTCTGAAATTCATTTGGATCAATAAACACCCTCGAACAGCTAAAGAAATCCTTGGGAAAAGGAATATGAGAGGCATTACTTTCCCCAACTTTATACTGTATTACAAAGCAATAGTTATCAAAACAGCATGGTATTGGACTAAAGACAGATCCTCAGATCAGGCTTTAATACTCAGAGAATGTTCCCCAGACATACAATCATATAATTTTTGATAAAGGAACAAGAAATACTAAATGGTGCAAGGAAAATCTCTTCAACAAGTGGTGTTAGCATAACTGGTTAGCCACTTGCAAAATAGTGAGCTCAGACCCCCAGCAAACATCATGTATGAAAGTAAAATCCAAGTGGATTAAAGACCTTGATGTCAGACCTGAAACCATAAGGTATATAGAATAACATGTAGGTTAAACACTCCATGACTTTGAGACTAAAGGCATATTCAAGGTGAAAACTGCACTCTCCAAACAAGTGAAAGCAGTTATAAACAGATGGGACTGTATTAAGCTTAGGAGCTTCTGTGCATCAAAGGAAATAGTGTCCAGGATACAAGAGCCATTCAATGAGTGGGAGAAACTATTTATCCAATACCCATCAGATAAGGAGCTAATATTCAAAATACGCAAGACACTGACAGAACTTTATAATAAAAAAGATTTAATCCCATCAAAAATGGGGAGAAGAAATGAACAGACACTTTCTCAAAGAAGAAATACAAATGGCCAAAAGACACATGAAAAAATGCTCCACACCAAGAATCATCAGGGAGATGAAAATCGAAACAACTATGAGGTACTATCTCACACCACAGAGATTGGCACACATCACAAGAAAGAGAACAAGGAGTGCTGGCTGGAATGTGAAGAGAAAGGAACTCTTATTCACTGCTGGCGGGAATTCCGTCTAGTTCAACCTTTATAGAAAGCTATATGGAGATTCCTCCATTAACTGGAAATTGAGCACCCATACAATCTATCTATACCGCTCCTAGGGATATTCCCTAGGAACACAAAAATACAATACAAAAATTCCTTCCTTACACCTATTCATTGCAGCGCTATTTACAATAGCCAGACTCTGGAAACAACCAAGATGCTCTTCAACAGATGACTGGCTAAAGAAACTGTGGTACACATATGCAATGGAATATTATGCAGCCATCAGGAGAAATGAAGTTATAAAATTTTCCTATACAAGTATGTACATGAATATATTACACTGATTAAAATAAATCAGAGGGAGAGAGACACAAAATAGCCTCAGTCATCTATGGGTTTAGCATGGAAGTAAGGTGGTTGCCTTTTATGCAAAAGGTCATTGGTTTGAATCCCGGTGCCCCATATGGTCCCCTGTGCCTGTCAGGAGCAATTTCTGAGCATGGAGCCAGGAGTAACCCCTGAGAACTGCCAGGTGTGACCCAAAAACCGAAAAAAAAAAAAGAAATATAAAAGACTATTTTTTTATTTTGACCATAGTGGATTACAAATCTTTCACAGTAATTTTTTAGGTATATAGTGACATTGAATCAGGGGCATTCAAACTACCAATGTTGTCCTCTCCTCATCCCTGTTCCCAGCACGCATCCCATATTCTCCTCTTTTGTTCTCTAGGCTGCTAATATAAGGGGTCTCTTCTGTGTCTAGCATGTTGTAGATTGGATGTTGATTCTGTTGTCGTTAGCTTTAAATTTGGTGTTTAAGTCTGATAATTTTTTTATTTTTACTTAATATTTATATGACTGTCTGGTCTTGGTACCCTCCATTATTTCTCCCTCAGTTTGTGAGGCAGAACAAATGGTTCAAATTATGTGGTTCTGTTTGAAGGAAAATAAAATAAAATAAAATGGGGCATAAATCAAACAAGCAAAAAATGGGAGGAGTTATTCTAGAGGCTATAAATATCAATTTAAAAGAAGAAAGGGAAAGGGGAAGAAAAACAGCAATACTAAAATTTTTTTTAAAAATCAAACAAAAAACTCAAAAAAACACCACAGCAATAAAGATACCAACCACAAATAACCACAGTCCTGAAATAAAAACAGAACAAAGCACACAAAAATGAAAACCCAAGGGGGAAAAAAAACAAAGCAACAAACAATAACAATAGCAACCCCCCCCCAAAAAAAAACCGTTAATTTGTGCATCTATTTCTTTTTTTTCCTTGTATAGGCACTGTAAATATTGGTGAAATTTGGAAGACAATTCCTTTGGCTTAAGAGATACAGGGGTTTTCCACCCTTGAACTGTACTCCCATTGGAATAACTACAGGCTCCATACAATCAAAGCTATTTTTGAAATACTTCTCAGAGACAAAAGAGAAAAAGGCTGGAACGTCCAACTCAGGACATGAAGGTCACCACAAAGTGATGAGTACAATTAAAGAAGTAACTACATTGTGAACTATCATAACGAAGTCAATAAATGAGGGTAATAGAAAACCTATCTAGGGGCCCGGGAGATAGCATGGAGGTAAGGCGTTTGCCTTTCATGCAAAAGATCATCGGTTCGAATCCCGGTGCCCCATATGGTCCCCGTGCCTGCCAGGAGCAATTTCTGAGCATGGAGCCAGGAGTAACCCCTGAGCACTGTCAGGTGTCACCCCCCCCCAAAAAAAAGAAAACCTATCTAGAGTACAGGCAGGGGTGGGTTGGGGAGGAGAGAGATTCGGGACATTGGTGATGGGAATATTGCACTGGTGAAGGGAAGGGTAGTGCGTGTTCTTTACATGACTGAAACCCAACTACAATAATATTTGTAATCAAGATGTTTAAATAAAGATATTAACAAAAAAAGGAAAAGACCCCAAGTGGGGTTAGTCCTCAAATTTATTTTTATGGGGAGTAGGGTGGGGTGTAATTCAACTCATAATGCTCCTTATCTTTACTTCTTTTATCTCTTTAGATGATTTTTTCTCCCCTTGTCCTCCTGATAGTGATAAACTATGTTAGTCAATTCTTAAAATCAATTCCACTTTACAGACCCTACTGATTTTTTCTAAGATCTTCTTTTATCCCTATACTGATATTTGAATTTTATATTATTTAAGCATAAAGGCTTAATTGATTGAATCGATTGAATAGGTTTTCTCACCCTTGCAGTTTTAAAGTTAATCCTAAATTGTAAAAAGCAAGTGATTGCATTTTTCCCATTCCATTAATATATCTGTTTTCCTTAACCACAAACATTTCCCACAAGTTGATATAACTGCTGCCCTAATACACAGGGCACAATTACTGAGAAAAACAGGTTCCAAGGATTATGTGATGGAAAAGACAAGTGTCCCTCCCTAGTGAGTTTCAAGGCATGCTTTCCTCTCCTCTTGTGCGAACAGATGGCCATTATAGTACAAAAAGAACCCTTTCCCTTGGAAGCATCACAATATATAACAAATATAACCTTCTGAGATATGTTTGAAATTTACTCCCATCTGATAAAATAGTATACAATTTTGTATACTATTTGTATACAATAGTATACAAGTCGAATCTTCTGAAGAACTACGGGGAATAATAATACTACAGAAAAAGGAAGGCAAAAGAAAAAGACAGATTTACTTTATCTCCATTCGGTCCAATTTCTTAGAAACAGGAAAGCTTACACAGGAGAAGTAAAATAGGCATGGTATCTAGGAATATAAAATCAAAGAGACTATAATGGAAATATTTCTGATATGAAGCAAGTAGTCAGAGCCTTTGTAAAATTATGAAGCATTATTGATTGGCACTAAGAAAAGACATCCCTATATAAAAATGATTGTCAAGGAAAATGGCAGATTTAGGACATTTTAACTTGGATTTAGGAAAAGTCTGTGCTACAACTCCAAAGAAATGGAACTTCAGGAATTCTTTTGGTTTTCCTGACTTGGAAAAATTAGTTTCAACTAATCAATGGCAGTTGACTTTTGTTATTTGGATGTAAATCAGGAGATAATAAAGATAAATCCTAATGTGATCTGAAGAATTTTGGAAAAAAAAAACTCTTCTGTAGCAATATATGCTTCTCTATATAATTTGCACAAAATACTTGAATTAAAAAATGTTATATTCATCCGAGACTGAAGTGAGGAAATAAATTATTTTCTCTAGTTAATGCTTCAGGTCAGGTACCCACTGAATCAAGCATTGTTGCTGGCAGGATTGCCTAAAAACGTTACTCATGTCTCGAGTCCATATGGCAATGACTTGCATGTGAAGTTCCATTTTTACTATTTTGCCATTTGCGTTAATGAGGGCTTCACAATGAAGATCAGTTCAACCTGGTGGTTCTGATCAAGCCTAAGGAAGGAATCAGACATCTATTAACTGGAAGCCCTATCACTGATTTACTTCCATAACAATAAAGAAGCAAACTTTTTTCAAATACAGAAAAATTGTAAAATAGTTCATTGTAACTTACTGATTTGCTTATTAAAAACCACATATTAATTAGAATTCAGAAGATTTGATTCCTACTTTTTGATTTACAGAACTTCTAGCTTCTCTCAGCATCTCTTTCTACAGAAGCAGGGAATGGTTGAACCAATGGCTTTTCAATCTGTTCTGATATTGGGATAATGATCAGACTGAAGCTAGATTAATTAGAGTAAGACAGTTCCAGGGCAGAATTTTTATTTGAAATTGTGATATTTTATTCATAATTTAAATAAAGGGTCTACTTCTAAAATGAATGTATGAAATTTATATTTAATTACTAATTTTACTGAACACCTTTAATAATTTGTACTCAAGAGGAGTTCACCACTTATGTCACATGAGGCCTAGATTTTGGCCATTATTTTGCACACAGCAAAAATCTTCATTGATATAATTGATATAATATCATTGATATTTCTCCTGAGGGTGCTCATAGAGATTAGAAAACTGTGAAATAGAGCACTGCCTCACGACCCAAATGACATGGCAAGGAATCTGTAAACTGCCATGGACTTAATTTCTATAAAACATTGGCTATTTATCTAAAAGACTTCCTTTTTTTCACTTGAAATTTAGTTAATATCTGTTGAATTTTTTTGAAAGAAGAAACAATGCCTGGTTATGTTTCTATTTTACATGGAAAAGAAATAGATCTAATTACTCCTGGGTTTAAATTAATGTATCCATATTTATCATCTCCATTTGTTAGTAATAAAACTTTTGGAGACATACACATGGTGAATAGTTTAAAATTTATTTAAGAGTTATTAAATGAGTTTGTACCTTAAAATATAGAAACAAGGCAGCAAATACAGTTTTATTAGCAAAGGAAAAACAAAAACAAATTCTACGAGGAGGAAAACAATTCAAAGTTGTTTTTGTAGGAACTTTTGATCAAAGCCCAGTGGGTTTGATCAAATCTCCATCGTGCCTTCCAATAATTGGTTTGAATTTTAACACAATGAAAAACAATTTTTTTGAGTAATGTCTGTTTATTTTTTCTTTATTTTTTTTCTGAACTCGTACTCTACTGTTTTGACAATTCTATAAACTCTAGCCAATAACTTTTGCTTCCTATATTTTCCATTTCTTACTTATGGTTGAGTGATTACTGATAATAGAAACCCACTATATAAGTTTAATAAAAAATAAAAAAAATCTATTTTCTCATGTCCAGTGGTAGTAGTTCATGCTTAGTAAGGATTATTGAAATCTGGGCCTATGTTACTCTGAACAAAATTAAATTAGAAAAAGGAGGAGGAAAGTAATTATCAGTTAGACAAACAGCATTATATGCACCACACTCCATTAAATCTGACTAATACTCTGTCTTAGTGCAATTAATTTAGCCCTTAATAGGAATCAGAAGTTCTGTTCTATATGCCTTAAATATATCATATCATTTAATTTCTGTAGTTATATTGTATTAGTTATTATTTTTGCTTCACAGATTAAATATCAGAAGTTTAATGAAGTTAAATGGTTTATTTCAAGGTAGAAAAAAAATTTAAAAGACAATCTTGGCTTTAGTCTTTTTTCTGTTCTGTTAGTTTGATTAAAAAGAGTGATTATCCTCCCATCATCCCACTCTTATCTTCATTCCACCACCAACCTGACTCTATGCTGATACTTAAACATTACATGTGTTGGTTGGAATTCCTTACCCTTATTTAGCCATTAAAATTTGACATTAGGGTCTGTATTCTAATTATAAAAATTTAGATATTGGATAGCATTAATAGAAAACAGGTCTAGGCTAATGCCAGAGATTTGAAAACAATATTGAAAGGGTTATTTGGGAGTTTGACAAATATAGCTGTTTTTTTGTGGACCAATATAAATCAAAGATGTGATATGTTTAAAAATTACTTATCTAATCCTTTGTTACATATATATATATGTATATTCTGGAAGGCTCTGAAGTATAAACATTAGGTAGCAATGTTTTTACTATTAGTTCAAAACAAACACAATCACCTCTCAGTTTTGACAGCTTCTTCCTTACATAAACTTTTTCTCAAACTCTGATTTGTTTTTACCTGCCATAATTTTTCAGTCTTTTGAACATTTCTATTCTATACTCCCAGAAAAATTTATAAAACTTTGATGACCTAAGGATTGTTATTAACTCTATTCTAGAGGACAGAACCTTTATGAGTCTATGGAGAGGTAGAAATTGCTCCTGGCTCAGGGGATCATATGGGACACAGAGGATTGAACCTAGGTCCGCCCTGGGAAGACTTGTGCAAGGCAAAAGCCCTACCATTGTGCTATTGCTCTGCCCCATAGGGAGAGATTTTAAGTGCTTCAGGTCAAAGCAAAATTTGCTTCCCAGCACTTGTATTTCTTCCATTTCTATTGACTACCTATAAACATGTTATAGTTTCGATTGTAATCACTTTCATATTTATATGATTATTGAATGGTACATTTAGTGATTCCTATGTGAAGAATCATTAATGTGTGTTTTTTACTCAAAAAGTACTAAAAATTCTGGAGTCTACATAATATGACACTATGAATGATAATCTGTGGGCATGTACTTTATACATTATTTACCAACATGCTTGTATAAGAAAGAGATTAATGTATTTATCCTTTATTATGTCTTTTGATTCCAGGAAGTACTATGGGAAGTATGCTAGATAAACAGATCAATGATAAATTAAATAGATGCATAAATGAAGAAACTAGGTAGAAGACTGAAAGCTGAGCATATGTTTTTTATTACTTAAGGATTATGCTGGACATATTCCAGCATCTGGCATGTGTCACATTAAAGTTAAGCCATGGGGGTCATAATATATTTGTAGGAAATTGACTTGATTCAAGTCTCACGTAATGACTCATGCGGAGTTAAATCTGATATTAATATTGGTGGAAAAGGTAACATAAATGGTAACAAATTCATTATTCCAGACTTCCCATCAGGAAGCTAATTAATGTTCTTTTGACTTGTAGCTAAAGATTAAATATGGGAAAAATTCTAGTTTTATCCAATACACAGGTGAAAATAGCCTGAGTTCTTAATTGGAAGTTTTCTTCCTTCCCTCCCTCCCTCCCTTCCTCCCCCCTCTCTTTTTCTTTCTTTCTTTCTTTCTTTCTTTCTTTCTTTCTTTCTTTCTTTCTTTCTTTCTTTCTTTCTTTCTTTCTTTCTTTCTTTCTTTCTTTCTTTCTT
>PVKC010048067.1:0-10960 GCA_004027635.1 Crocidura indochinensis | reverse complement strand
AAAGTTGTTGGCAATCCCCTGTGTACCCTGTCTGAAATTTTTAAGGTTATTTTTAGTTCCATATTCCTTGTTCCCTTCAGCATGCTTATGCTATTATGCCATTATGTTCCTTATGTCATATGTTAAATAGTAGCCACTAGTAACTGCAAGGAAATAAAAATGAGTAGTCGGGGGCCAGACGGTGGCGCTGGAGGTAAGGTGCCTGCGCTAACCTAGGATGAACCGCGGTTCGATCCCTGGTTCCCCATATGGTCCCCCGTGCCTGCCAGGAGCGACTTCTGAGCGAATAGCCAGGAGTAACCCCTGAGCGTCACCGGGTGTGGCCCAAAAACCAAAAAAATAAAAAAAAATGAGTAGTCATAAAATGCATATTTTAACTGGACTTTACTAATACCTTTCGTAAGTTAAGCATATGCAGTTAAGAAAATATAGACTTGCCTGTGCTAACCTAGGACGGACCATGGTTCGATCCCCCGGTTCCCCATAAGGTCCCCCGTGCCTGCCAGGAGCGACTTCTGAGCGAATAGCCAGGAGTAACCCCTGAGCGTCACCAGGTGTGACCCAAAAACCAAAAAAAATTAAAAAATAAAAAATAAATTAAAAAAAGATAATATAGACTGTCCCTTTAATAAGTTTTCAAAACTGTAAGCATCTTAACAGTTAACAGTGAGCAGACATTAAGCCAGAAAGAATATACAAAAGGTATCATTGAAAGGCTAACTCAAAAGAGAGTAATTTTAAGATAATAGTTTGGTGATTCTCTATTTTCCAGTTATGTTAACTCCAGCAGACTGTCTACACATTTTAAGGCAAACAGTTTTACATCAGTCCAAGCATAAGTTTTTGTAGAAGCACAAATAGTACCTGGAATTCTTTCAACTACAGATCTTGGCTCCTATCTTATAACCAGTATATACTGAGACAGAACATCAAAGAAAACTTAACTGCCAAATATGAATATTTAACCTCATTTTTCACATAAGCAGTATACCGCAAATGATGTGTTAATGGCAAATTCTAGAATCTAAATGAAAATCTACAGGTGGTAAAAAATATTAATGCAAAATAATTAGTTCTGGAAAACTGATAGGAAACAAAAATACAGATATTAAATTCTCAATATCTGTGAACAATGAACTAAGAAAACATTGATAACACTAGAACACAAACCAAACATTGAATTTATGTAAAAATTTACACAAAAGGGGGCAGAGAACAATTGCAGAGCAGGTAGGGCATTTGCCTTGCACATGACCAACCCAGGTTCAATCCCTGGCATCCCATATAGTCCCTGGAGCCTATCAAGAGTAATTTTTGAGAACAGAGCCTGGAATAACCCCTGAGGGCCAACGATTGTGACCCAAGTACCAAAAAAGCAAAAGACATAAATAGTCAACCTTATCATAAAACTTAACATTGTTTTCTTCAATTGTCATTCTTTATCAGTGTAATAGGTGACTGAAAACATGCTGTTCTCACATATTACATGCCCAGACATTACTAATCAATCAAGATGAGCTTGTTGTCCTTGCAAACATTCCCAGAATCTATTTTCCCACTCGTCCCAGGAAACATGTTGCATTTAATTCCCTGTTAATTATGAACAACATGTCCCCTTTTCTACTAAAATGTCGTATGTAATTTTAATTGTGTAGTCATCATGTCTCACTTCAACTAAATCTTTTTGCTTAACTATTTGCAGGTTCCCATAGTAGTATATACAAACATTTTTAAAAGAATAAGAAAAGAAGAGCTACTACAAAATGTAACATTGAGGATCAAGTAAACTTGAGTTTGAATGTAAGTTCCACTGTCAGTCATCCAGCCCTGGCTAAAGCACTGAACCTCCTGAAGACTAAATTTTTTATCTTTAAGGTGAGACTGAGCTTAATTTAACTAATTGAAAATATGAGACAATTGCAAAGTATTTAGCATTATACCTAGAAATATAGTAACTCTTCCACAAATAATTTGAGTTCTAGAATTTCTGAGCATTCTTCATAGCATTCTTTTTTAACTTTTCCATCACAACCCCAATAATCAAGAAAAGCCAAACATGACATAAATACAGTAAATAAAACTGTATGTTGGTCACAAATTATGAGGGATGGAGTTTTACAATAAAGAAAAATCTTAGAATGGCAATTCCTCTTACAAATCCTGTGACAGAGGCATAATCATTTTGTGCCAGACTTCGTAAAAAAAAAAAAAAAAACCTATTTTTTCACTTTAACTTAACATGAAATACACAAGAGAATATTACCTGGTAAAATTCAATTCATTTCATTTCAATTTTCTGTGTTTGCAGGGAAGAAAACTGAATAAATTCACAGATCACATAAACACTAGAAAACCTAGTTTAAAGCAACTTTGCTCTCCTTCTAATGCTTTCTGGCTGGGAAGCATGCAAATGGTACTGATTTTAGTTTCATCCTCGGTTGCAAGTGAAATTCCCCAAGGCAAGGCAAAGGAGGAAGAAAATGAAAGAAGCACAGCAAAGATATTAAACAACGCCTACAGCCAACTAGAACAGGGCAATGTTCAGAGTAGGAGTGAGTGCCCCTGCTTATAAGGATGTCACCCCCATTTCAGACAGTTTGCAAGAAGATAGTCCCATAGCAACTTTTAAACTCAGAGCAGCACTCCCCAGCTTAGCTCAGACTTGCCAGCTTTTGGGAAAGTAAATATCCACAGACTAACTACGCAAAGCTTTCCTGCCCTCTCAATAAAAACAAGTTATGTCATATACTACTAGGCATGAGCTGAATACCAGAGAAATGTGCGTTTAAGCATATAAAATTCAAAAGGAAACAAATGCTTTAGGTGTTGCTTTTTTAATATTAAATGTAATGCAGTAATTAAGGCATTCTGCCAACCTTGATTCAAATCCCAGCAATACGTATGATGCTCTTCACACCACCAGGAGTCACTCCTGAGCACAGAACCAGGAATATGAGTAAAGCCAGGTGCAGCCCAATACACATAAAGAGACAGAATATAAAATCTATTCTCTTTAAATTGTCACATTCCCATCACCCCACTGACACGCTGCATTCCACATTAATTTATAATAACTGTTTGGAACTGGTAGAGAGTAATATGCTCAAATTGTTGTTATTAAATAGCAACAACACGCCTTCTTAACATTCAAAACAACATAGAATCAAGTATTTGGTTTAAAAATACAAAGCCTGGAGTGGTTGTTAAAATATAGGGTTTTGGGGGGTGGGGGGAGGACAAATTTGGTGATGGATATTCCCCTGATTCAATGTTAATATGTACTAAAATACTACTACTGTGAAAGATATGTAAGCCAATATGATCAAAATAAAAATTAATATATATAGTTAAACCTTGTAAAGCTGTCTTAAATAAGTAAAACCATTAATAAACATTTTAACTGTTAAAAATGTTTCCTGGAATATATAGAAGAAGCAAAATATATACATATATATATGGATTTCACTACTGTGTACATTTACTTACCTTTTGTAAAGTTCAATGTCCTCAAATAAAAAGTGGAAAGAATCATCACAAATGTCATAGTGCATAATTTGTATTAAATTAAAGTATAAGCTGCACATAGATTATGACATAAATTGCTCTAACAGTTGACAGAATAAATGAAAAGTTTAGACTATGGATGTTTCAAATATTCTTGTAAAAATATTCTAATTCCCTGACCTGATGCTGATCTCACATAGTGATTCTCCACATGTCGACCATTCAAATTGCACACATTTAGTTGCAATAGCCACAGTTTTACATTGTTTACTAGTAATTGGGGGAAAATATGCCCATGGATCTCATTATACTTAGTCCTAGAATCTGATTTTCTAAAGGCTAATGGGAAACTGAACAGCTTAACTAAGGTTTGGCTAAGGCAGAGATCACTCACTGTATATACCCTTCTTAGAACTCCATTAAGCAGTGTCTGGGTCTGATTGCACCCATAAAATTTCTGTGCCCAAATGAATTTTCAAATCAGGGTTCCTGAAGGGACCAGAGGCTATTAAATTTCTTTCTTGTGAAACCACAAACGAATTTGGGAGATGAGATGACACTGACTAAGCATCTCATATTGGATCCCTTAATAAGCCACATTATTTCAAGCCTTGAGACACAGATCACATTAGCAGAAGAAGGGAACTGGGAACTAAAGTTCTGAAGAAAACGAAATTTCTCTTATTTTTCTTTCCCCAGGTAAACAGTCATAATGCCAAACAAAGACATTGTTTCAACAAATGAACCATCATTACTAGAATGTCAAGAAGCCATAATAGTATGTGATGTCCCCTAAATAATAAGGTTTAAGACATGATTTGCTCATATAGCCTTCTTCTTCATAAAAGAGGAGAGAAGAGATTCTCCTTTAAGGGTATCAAGTTGAAAATACAAAGCAAAGGGTATTATTTTGCCCCTCTTATGATACTTATAACATCCTGCAAATATGGCTAGTATGTATATCTATGTTTTTTAGCTAAAATATGTAGCCCACTACCTGATATTAAAGAGTGAATAAATATTAAGCTGAACTAAACATTGAGTTGAATTTCACTCTCTATTTTCCATCTTAATATGCCAGGATACCTAAAAACCTCAGAACATTTTATCTAGACTCTATCTTGACCTTGGGGGTGGATTTGTTATGGTACATCCCCATCATACCTGAGAAAAACCGAAAATATGTCTGAACTGTAAGTACTATTAAGTCAGCTATACATAGTGCAATCATTTAGATTATGCAATGTCAATCTGATGATGCAGAATCAGATCATGAAATCACAGAATACTATCCTGAAACTGCTCAACTCTTAAAAATGTAGTTTCTAGTTATAAAGGATAAATGTTCTCTAGACCCTTCTTTTCTTACATTCCTGACCCCTCTAGGGACAGTCCATCTAGCATTCTCACAGAACAGCAGAGGAAACATACCTGGGAATGCTCAACAGACCAAGAATTCACTTTGTGCCTCTGATACTCAATGTCTTGGAAAGCAACTAAAAGGCCTGTCTTGGTTCCCTCATCTTTAAAAATGAGATTGTAGTTAATTATAGAATTCTTGCCAAATGAAATAAAGTAAGGCACCTAAAAAGCTTGGCACTGAACCTGGCACATGATTTTGTGGTGAGACAGATGTGACCAAACCTGGGATGTAGGGAGGGGACCTAGAGGTACAACTGAAAGTGACAAGAATGATGATGTGACCATGTTTGAAGTCAGTTTCCAGACAAGTACCATTTGTGTCCTCCTTAGGCTCTGCTGATCATTCAAGTCAATGAACCACAAGCCTTTTTACTGAAATATCCCCAAACTATAAAAGAGACATGAAAGTATCCCTAGGGTTCTATTGGGGGATTCAAAATTCCATCTTTATGCTTTGTGTTAAAAATTCATACATTTTTAACATGCTTCCAAGCAAATCTTTCTTTGCCTTAATTTGAAAGCAATGGTGTCTCCTCTGAAATCTGTGAGTGACTGAATCTCTAAGGAGACATGCAATGATTATTTTGTGATTTTGCCTATACCTGAGCTCAAAGAACTTGTGGATAAATATGCTTCAATTTGTTACTCATGTGGAAGTCTTTCACCAGAGCAAATGATGGCACACATCCAACTTGGGCTCCTACAGCTTGTCATTAATGTACAAAATACCAAAGCACAAAGAAGCCACAGTACTTCTCAGAGTCAAAGAATGAGATATAATGAACATAATCAGTGACCAGATCATCTGGCTCAGCCCATCTTCCTCATGACCATCAGAAAATAGAAAACAATTGTCTTAGTTACAAAGGTCGAAGAGCCACCAGATTCTCAACTAGTATTAAAGGAATTTTAAGGACTTTAAATATTATAAAGTAAATCTACCCATCAATGCATAACATTTAAGAGAAGTGCCACAAGAATACAATACAAAAACCCCTTCCTCACACCTATATTATTGCAGCACGATTCACAATAGTGAGGCTCTGGAAACAACCAAGATACCCTTCAACAGACGAATGGCTAAAGAAACTGTGGTACATATACACAATGGAATACTATGCAGCTGTCAGGAGAGATGAAGTCATGAAATTTTCCCATACATGGATGTACATGGAATCTATCATGCTGAGTGAAATAGTCAGAGGGAGAGAGATGCAGAATAGTCTCACTCATCTATGGGCTTTAAGAAAAATAAAAGTCATTTTTGCAACAATCCTCAGAGACAGTGAGAGGAGAGCTGGAACTTCCAGCTCACTTCATGAAGCTCACCACAAAGAGTGGTGAGTGCAGTTATAGAAATAACTACTCAGAGAAATACCATAATCATGTGAATGAATGAGGGAACTGGAAAGTCTGTCTGGAGTACAGGAGGGGGTGGGTTTGGAGGGAGAGAGATTTGGGACATTGGTGGTGGGAATGTTGCACTGGTGAAGGGGGTGTTCTTTATATGACTGAAACCTAATCACAATCATATATGTAATCAAGATGTTTAAATAAAGAAAAAAAAGAGAGACGTGCCAGCTGTTTTCCAAATCTACATAAACAAATGAAATGTTTACAATAGATTCGCTGGGAGGAGAAAGACAGAGTTTGCATCTAAAATCTTTATAAAGCAAACCAAACATACAGCAAACCAAAGTTCTATTCAAGCAAAGCACAGTATTTATAATGGGTCTTCTGTACTGATCATAAAGGGCTATTTCTTAGCCTCCCAAAAGTATAGATTCTGAGCTGTACAGAGCACGTTGATAGGAATAGCATATACATCAAACTGCAATGAAAAATTTCTGAATCAAAGTAGACACTAGTATTAAGGCGTAACTATTCTACTTTTGAATAAAAAATAAATATGGTTCTTAAATGGAACCTTAAATTATAACCATGACAAATTTTAAAAATTGTATTTGAGTTTACAGCTATGACCAGATCCTGGCCTCTAGGGGGAGCTCAAAGCTTTCTCTCTAGACAATCTCCTCTTGAAGGTTTCCTTAGGCCTTTGGGGAAAGATTCTCTTACCTTCCCTCTTCACCACCATATATAACAGCAAAATATGGATGCGTCTCAGGTAGACCTTGCTCACGGTTCTGGAAATCCAGAGGATCAGTTTCTGGCCTACCAGCCTTTACCAGTACCAGGGATTATCTCTTGGGGATAAAGTCAAATGCCTAACAAACCTAGAGATTCCCATTAACTAATCCCTCAACCCAGCAGCAGTAGTACAGTATTATGAGTATTTCATGTCCCACCATCACTAGCACCAATTTAATATAATAGCTATAACTTTTAGCTCCATTGTTATAAAATAATGACCAATATAATTATATATAATATCACACAGTCACACAGTATTTTAAATTACATGTTTGTATTTTTACACATACACGGGCATTTTAAAATTATTTTCAACTAACACATTATTGCATATAACCAAATTTTATATCAATTAGAGCTCTCTGATGACACAGTTAGGAAACACTGGGTGAAGATAAGTTCTATAGCCAGGATGCTAACTTGAAGGACTACAGTACATGCTCTGCATACTGGAGTCCTGGTTCAATATTCAGTACCACATGGTCCCAAGCATGCAGACAAGAAGTGGCATCATAACACCATTGGATATCACCCTAAAACAAGCCCCAAAAGGATCAAATAACATGTATTATGTACTCATTAGGTGTACTCATTACTCTAGACCTCCTACTCTTTAATACATGATGATTCTGCCCCCCAAAAAAGGACTCCTGTAGGAAGTATTTCCCAAATTTACTTTATCAAAGATGTTTTCCCAATAGTTTCTTCTTGGGACAAATATTAGCACAATCTCAGAAACTGAACATTCTTACTCAGTTGCTGAAGTTGTTGCCAAAAAAAGGAAACATTTATTTGGGCCCTTTTTTTTTTATAACAATTCCATAGGTATATTTCAAGTTTGGATACTTGCTCAATTAGCCTAAGTGGCATGTCTGAAAAAAGCTCCCTCTCTGTGGCTATGATCTCTCTATTACAGGAATGCTTTCTATGCTAGAGAACATCATTAGGGCAGCAACACGTGGAAGTTTGAATTTACACTTCTAAAACAGTGACTCTCTAGTCACAAAATTAGCCTCTCCACGTAGCCTTTTAAATCACAGATATTACCAACACATTTAAAAATAATTCCAACTCTGGTGGAGTGATACTAACACCTGAGTAGAGGATGTGATAGTATAGTGTGCCCTTAATACATATGTATCATGTAAACTTATGATACCACAATAAAAATAAGTAAAACAAAAAATGACTTCACTTTCATAATTAAAGTGTTCTGAAGAAAACTCCTGATTTGCATACAGATAATTGCATATAGCATTGTGCAGATATGAAACACTTACTTGTTAAACATTAAGTCAGAAAGATGAGTACAGCACTTAGTACAATAGTCATAATATGGAAATAATTCAATGACCAACAGAAGGCAAATAGGTAAAGAATCGATTATAAATATACACAACAAAATATGTAGTTATAAAAAAGAATAAAAATGCAGCTGGAGAATCTGGAGCAATAGCACAGCAGGTATGGGCATTTGCCTTGCATAGAGCCAAACCAGATTCCATCTCCTGTATCCCATATGGTCACGTGAGCCTGCCAGGAATGATTCCTGAGTGCACAGCCGGGAGTAATACCTGAGCACTGCCAAGTGTGACCTCAAAACCAAATAAAAATAAATGCATCTTTAGGGATAGTACAGGGATATCTTTAGGGATAGTATGGGGAGTGATCTATGAATGTAGAACCTGGAGTAACCCCTGAACATTGCCAGGTGTGACCCCAAAATCAAAATCATAAGCAAGATATGAACTAGAGGCATCATATAAGTGAAATAAGTCAAAGTGAGGACAAAGTAGTACACAGAGAGGAAAAGTTAAGGGAATAGACAGCATACTTGTCTGTGGATTACAAAACTAAGACTATCAAGCAGTGGGGGAAGGTGAAGTTAAAAGGGCATGAAAATCAGATGAGAAGCAACATACGGTCATTCATGCACCGTAACTTTGTCAATAACATACATAGACTTTAACACTGTTGTAACCATGTTATCCAAGCTATAATTTTAAAATATATAAGAAATAAAACTCAGAGCTGGAGAGATAGCGTGGAGGTAAGGTGTTTTCCTTGCACACAGAAGGACAGTGGTTCAAATCCTGGCATCCCATATGGTCCCCTGAGCTTGCCAGGAGCAATTTCTGAGCACAGAGCCAGGAGTAACCCCTGAGAACTGCTGGGTGTGACCCAAAATCAAAACAAAAAAGAAAAGAAAGAAAGAAAACCCTACTTTTTATTAATGAAAACTATGATTTTTAATATCATATAAGATATTAGTTAATATTCTGCACCATTGTTTTGTTATGACACAACTATAATCTGCACCAAAGAAATATTGCCTGCATAAAGAATTTTGAAGATCGGGTAACAACAATCCATATTGGTATTAGAAAATCTACATTTTCATGAGATGGTATGATTGCATGATTGTGCAGAGAGGGGGTTCACAAATAAATTCTCAACTTACTTTTGTCAGACATATTCCCTCACACACATATCCCTGAGGTTTCAACATGCTAAAATAGTGTAAGTGAGTATATAGATTCTGAAGTATGACATATCCTAAAAAAATATTAGAGAAAAAATTATTTAACATCTGAAACATAGGGGGCCGGAGTGGTGGCACAAGTGGTAAGGCATCTGCCTTGCAGACACTAGCCTAAGACAACCTCGGTTCGGTTCTCCAGCATCCCATATGGTCCCCCAAGCCAGGAGCGATTTCTGAGTGCATAGCCAGGAGTAACCCCTGAGCGTCACTGGTGTGACCCAAAACCGGAAAAAAAAATCAGAAACATAGGATTGTAGTTTCCCAAATAGGGTTATATATCACAGAGAATATACCTTAAGATAATGGAATTCCTTTTAATATTTTTATCTCAGCAACGAGACACTACAAATTTTTCTTTCTAAATACTATACAGAATGACAACAAAATATTTGCAGTTTGAAAATATATACAGATACACATATTTTACAAAGACACATTTCAAAATATTTAGTTTATATTAAGCACAATTTAAAGGTTGGAAAACTAATGGTACAAATAAAATTATGTTTCTGAAAATATGTCAGACTAATTTAAACATTATTTAGATGGATTTAAGTCTACAGTACAATGATTTCCTGCCATTGATAGAGAAATAAGATGAAACTAAACTTATTTCTTAAATTATTTCACATTATTTTTTGTAATTGGGGGGCCACACCTGGTAATACTCAGAAGTTACTCCTGACTCTGCACTCAGAATTTATGCCCTGGAGGTCCTCATAGGACCATATGGGATTCTGAGGATAAAACTCTGGTCAGCTGTGTGCAAACCAAGTAGACAACCACCATACTATCAATGTCAGCTCCTGATACCACACTATTATAGGAATAAAAACTTTATATTCTGCTAACTCTACCACTTGAATAGCAAATAAACATTTTAGACTTAGAAACAAAGGAAGCAGGGAAAACCCGAAAATAAACCTTTAAAACTGTTATGAGCAGGATCAAGAAAAAAATTCTCTTAATTTTTTTAACTAATAGTGTGAGGCTAGAGCTATAGTACAGAGGGTACAATGTGTGTTGCATGAGGCCAATCCAGTTTCATCTCCTGGCATCCCACGTGGCCCACCGAGCACGCACAGCAGTGATTCCTGATACAGAGTCAGGAGTAACCCCTTAGCATAAGCTGGGTGTGCCCAAATAACTAAGAAATAAATAAATAAATAAATAAACTAAGAATGATATGAACAAAGAAGCCTGCATCTAACTCTACAGGGAAATAATTGGCAGTTACCATGAATAACTAAATTTTAACAAAAGTCAACTGTAGCTGACTAATGATTTTCAGACTTTCAATTGCAAATGAATCCCACATAAAGTAGAAAAGTTTCATTTAAT
>PVKC010048066.1:0-10939 GCA_004027635.1 Crocidura indochinensis | reverse complement strand
TGGATACAGTATAGCTAATATAAAATAATTCAGGGGCTGGGCGGTGGCGCTGGAGGTAAGGTGCCTGCCTTGCCTGCGCTAGCCTAGGACGGACCTCGGTTCGATCCCCCGGTTTCCCATATGGTTCCCCAAGCCAGGAGCGACTTCTGAGCACATAGCCAGGAGTAACCCCTGAGCGTCACTGGGTGTGGCCCAAAAACCAAAAAAAAAAAATTTAAATACAGAGATTATAAATAAAATCAGGATTATCCTATATCCTGCCATGGAAGGAATGACAGAGAACATTTGTACATAATGTCTGGTCTATAGACATGTGTATATACACTTAGGAAGGGACACTGGCGATTCAAACTTTTTTTGGGGGGGGGCATATCCAATGTCGCTCAGGGGTTACTCCTGGCTATGCACTCAGAAATTGCTCCTGGCTTGGGGGACCATATGGGATGCTGGGGGATCGAACCATGGTCCATCCAAGGTCAGAATGCCTTACTGCTGTGCCACTGCTCCAGTTGCGTCAAACATTATTTTGCTATCGCCATTTTGATTTGAACTGCCTTAGAGAGTAACTCTCTGACCAGATACATTTTGGAAAGACCTTTGGGGTAAAAGAGATAATACAGGGATGAAGGCACATGCCCTATATCATGGCTGATGCCAGTTTAATCCCAAGGAATTATTAATTATTAATATTAATTATTATTAATTCCAAGGAATTTCACCCAGAAACCCTCCATTCTTCCAGATTGATGATATTGCCAGGAGGGGTGTCAGACATCCTGAGCACCCTTTGGGAAGCCCCCAACCCACCACTTATCAAGAAAATTTTTCTTCGAAAGAAAAATATTGCTTGTATTCATGATAGCAAAATATATAGTTCTGACACATCCCTTTATTCAATGTTAGTATTGTGATTTACTGTCACTGATAGGGTTTCTTTCATCTAACATTCCAACACCACAACCCTTACCAGAATGATGGTTTCCCTCCACCACTGCCTCAGAGCCCCCATTCAAGTTTCTTTCTCCTCCTTTACCTTCATCTCCCCACCATGCTAAGCTCAGTTCTGGAGACCAATTCCCAGATTCTGCACCTTCGGGTCATTGGTTATTCCCTTGTTCTGCTTCTTCATATTCCACCTATGGAGGTCATTCTGCATCTGTTCCTTTCCCAACAGAAGCCATTCAGCTTGATTCTCTCCAGATCCATCCTTGTAGTGGCATAACATTGTCTTTTCTAATAGCCAAGGTGCATTCCATTCCACACCATAACTTCTTCATCTGCTTCTCTGTTCTTGGACACTTGGAGTTTTTCCAGATTTGGGCTATTATGAATAGTGTTGTAATGGGCAAGGGAGTACAAATATTTTTTTCTTTTTGGGGGGTAGATTCTAATAAGAGGAAATGCAAGGTCATAATATGGAAGCTCCATTCTTTTTTTTTTTTTTTTTTTTGGTTTTTGGGCCTCACCCAGTGACACTCAGGGGTTACTCCTGGCTATGCGCTCAGAAATCACTCCTGGCTTGGGGGACCATATGGGAAACTGGGGGATCGCAGTCCGTCCTAGGCTAGCGAAGGCAAGGCAGGCACCTTACCTCCAGTGCTACCGCCCAGCCCCAGGAAACTCCATTCCTTTTTTTAATTTATCATTTTTCTTTTATTACAAACAACTTTGTTTATTTAAACGTTACTTGTGGGCAACCCATTAAGATACTGATCACACCATACTGTCTATGTTGCTTTATTTTTTTCTGTGTGACTTAATTAAAATTTTTTTTTTTTTTGGTTTTTGGGTCACACCTGGTGGTGCTCAGGTCTTGGGTCTATGCTCAGAAATCGTCCCTGGCAGGTTTGGGGGACCATATGGAATGCTGGGAATCAAACCACCCTCAGTCCTAGATCAGCTGTGTGCAAAGCAAACACCCTGCCATTGCGCTATCTCTCCAGCCTCTTAATTTTATTTTTTAAAAATTACCTTTATTTAAATACAATGATTGCAAGCATATTTGTAGTTGGATTTCAGTTATTAAAAAAACACACCCTTTCGGGGCCGGGCGGTGGCGCTGGAGGTAAGGTGCCTGCGCTAACCTAGGACGGACCTCGGCTCTATCCCCCAGTTCCCATAAGGTCCCCTGTGCCTGCCAGGAGCGACTTCTGAGTGAATAGCCAGGAGTAACCCCTGAGCGTCACCGGGTGTGGCCCAAAAACCAAAAAAAAAAAAAAAAAAAAAAAACCCCGAAAAAAAAAAAAAACACACCCTTTCACTAGTGCAACATCCCCATCACCAATGCAAACCCTTCCGTCTCCCTCCTCCTCCACCCCTTGCCTGCATTCAAGACAAGCATTCTATTTCCCTCACTAGGATTGCCATGATAGTTGTCAGTGTAGTCATTTCTCTAACTGAACTCACCACTCTTTATGGTGACCTTCATATCGTGAGCTGATTCTTCCAGCCCTCATCTCTATTGTCTCTGAGTATTATTACAATAATGTCTTTCATTTTTCTTACAACCCATAGGTGAATGAGACTATTCTGTTGATCTCTCTCCTTCTAACTTATTTCACTCAGCATAATAATTTCCATGTCCATCCATGTACAGGAAAATGTCATGACTTCATTTTCTTTTTTTTTTTTTTTTTTTTTGGGTCACACCCAGCAGAGCTAAGGGGTTACTCCTGGTTCCATGCTCAGATGCAGCATAGTATTCCATTGTGTATATGTACCAGTTTCTTTAGTCACTCATCTATTGTTGAGCATCTGGGTTGTCTCCAGATTCTAGCTATTGTAAATAGTGCTGCAATGAATATAGGCGTGCAGAAGACCTTTCTGTGTTGTTTTTGTGTTTCTAGGGTATATCCCTAGGAGTGGTATAACTGGATCACGTGGGAGCTCAATTTCCGGTTTTTAGAGGAATCACCGTATTGTTTACCATGAAGGCTGAACAAGATGGCATTCTCAGTGAATGAGAGTTCCTTTCTCCCCACATCCCCTCCAGAACTGATTGATCTTGTTCTTTGTGATGTGTGCCAGTCTCTGTGGCATGAGTTGGTACCTTATTGTGGTTTTGATTTGCATTTCCCTGATGATTAGTGATGTGGCACATTTTTTATGTGCCTTTTGGCCATCTGTACTTCTTCTTTGAGGAACTGTCTGTTCATTTCTTCTCCCCATTTTTTTGATGGGGTTAGATGCTTTTCCTTGTTAAGTTCTGTCAGTACCTTATATATCTTAGAAATTAGCCCCTTATCTGATGGGTATTGGGTGAATAGTTTCCCCCATTCTGTATGTTTTTAGTCACTAGTCACTATTTCCTTTGAGGTGCAAAAGGGAAGCTCAATTCTTAGTTGTTTGAGATGTGTCCAAATTGTTTTCCAAAATGATTGACCCAGGCAACATTTCCACTAATAGGGCTGATGTGGATCTCTTTTTTAGTTTATATTTTTGGGCCACATCCAATAGTGCTCTGCACTGGCTCTGCACTCAGAGTTCATTCCTTACATGCTATGCTATCTCTCCAGTCCTATTCCTGTTTATAAATGCTCAATATGCTGTTGCAAGGACAAAACATTATTTAACCAATCCCTTTTGCATTTGTTTGTTTGTTTTAGGTCACACCAGTAGTGCTCAGGAGTCAATCCTAGCTCTGTGTCAGAAGTTACTCCTGGCAGCCTCAAGGGACCATATAGGATACAGGGAATTGAACACTGATCAATTTGCCATGTGCAAGGCAAATGCCCTACCTACTGTGCCAAGCCCAAGTTCCTTTTATTGAAATTAATGTTTCATGGGTTTGTTTAATTTTTTTTTGCTACTATAAACAATGGTCTTATCAATAACCTTATATATATGTCAGCATGTGGACTTCTTTGAACAAATGATAGTGTTTTTAGGGGCATCAATGAATTGTCCTCAGTAAATACTGCATAAATGTCTTGCATAAAAATATCTGTTTTCAGGGGAAAGGTCTAGGTTACAAATAGCGGTGCTTAGAGATCACTCCTGATGGAGCTCAGGGAACCATAAACAGTAGTAGAGATCAAACTGGTAGACAACTGAAAGCAAGGCCAGAGACTTAACCCTATACTATCTGCCTGGCCCCTGTTGGTTTGTATAAATTTGAACCCACCAGTAACACTTGTCTCTCCAGTGCCTGCCAGGGCAGCATACTAAGTGTTTCTTCGCAGGTGATTAACAATAGCATTTGCTTAACTTTTTATTTCCTTCTTTTTTTTTTTTTTCCAGATTCTATCCACTGAATCTGTATAGTGGGTACCTTCTGTTCCAGATCTCTCCAAAAGACAATAAAAAACAAGCAGTTGGTGGGGCCAGAGAGATAGCATGGAGGTAAGGCGTTTGCCTTTTATGCAGGATGGTGGTTCGAATCCCAGCATCCCATATGGTCCCCTGTGCCTGCCAGGAGCGATTTCTGAGCAGAGCCAGGAGTAACCCCTGAGCGCTGTCAGGTGTGACCCAAAAACAAAAATAAATAAATAAGTAAACAAACAGTTGGTATTTCCACTGCATCATGTTCAATGAGCCACATTCACTTCATAGATAAGTTCCTCCTCTTCAGAATATCGGTTCTTCTCAGGGCCAAAAATACATCTTTGCATTCATCCAATCTGATGCATAGTAACTTTAGGGGTAACCAGGATTTCCTATTTTGTGGGCATCATTCATCACCCACAAAAATTACTCCTTTACACTCTAACCCGCACTTGGAGATGGACAATGTTTACAGATGTGATCCGGTCCAGAGACAGTCATTTTGAGTTCTGTGTCAGTCCATAGGCCCTGTCACTGCTACTCACAGGAGAGGAGAGGGGGATGATAATGACACAGGGAAGGTGGCCTCTTAGGATGAAGCACAGAACCCCAGTTGACCCCAGTTGAGCAGCAGAAGGGCAAAATACACTGCCCCTAACCTGAAGGGGTGCAGGATGGAGCTGCAGGGGTGCTCATTCTGCAGCCATTCATTTCAGCATTTCTCTTCTTGGTTCTTCATAGAGCCATCAAACACCTAAACAATAGGAGGGGTTCAGGACTAGGGGTGCAGCTCGGTGGGGAGCACATGACTTGAATATGAGGCCCTGAGTTGATTTTGTTTGTTTTGTTTTGGGGCCATGCCTAGCAATGCTCAGAGGTTCTTCCCGGCTCTGCTGTCAGGAATCACTCCTAGAGATGCTCAGGTAACAATATGGGATGCTAGGGATTGAGTATGCAAGGCAAATGTCCTACTCACTGCTTTTTTGGGGGGGTGGGGGGTGGGTTTTTGGGTCACACCCAGCAGTGCTCAGGGGTTCCTGGTAGGTTCGGGGACCATATGGGATGCCGAGATTTGAATCAATGACCTTCTGCATGAAAGGCAAACGCTTTACCTCCATGCTATCTCTCCGGCCCCCTACCCACTGCTTTATACATCTGGTCCTGGACTTGGCTCTGGCTTGTTTGATCTGATCCCCATACTATAATTCTTGGAGGTGTCATGATTTTTTATTGGAGATATAATTTTTTCTTTCTGAGCTGGTTTCTGTTTTTATTTTATATGAAGTTCTCCATCCTATCTTCCAGAGTGTTTGTTTATAAGAAAGTTATAGAGAGGCCATATATATAGTAAGGTGGGTCTGGCATTTGACTTGTTAACTCAGGTTCAAATTCTAGATCCTAATATGGTCCCTCTCCATTCCTGCCAGGAGTGATCCCTGAGCATAGCTGGGTATGGCCCAACCTTCCCTCTTCCACTAGACTTCCAAATAGTTATATATTTCTATTTCCTGTTTTTATACTTCATTATAATACTGAATTCTCTTACTGTCTGTCATGTATTTTGGAGGGTGGTATTAAATAATAGGCAAACAGAAAGGGCTTCCAGAGATTAGATGAAATCCTGCGGAATCCTCACCATTATTAATATTGGTAAGACAGAGCACAACCACCTCTAGAATGCCTGCAAGGAGACAGGAAAAGGAAATCCATGTTCAAGAAACCACAGTCTCAGTATGAGGCTAAAGTGGCTCCTGAAAAGGGGCTGTGGAGGTCTCCAGCCCTGAAGAAGCCCTAGTCAGCTCAGACACTTAGAAAAGCCCTCAATGAAAGATGGATGGCTAACCAAGAATCAGGACTCAGCTCAACATCCTGTCCTGAGGGTGGGGAAACATTGCAAAGCTGCAGGGCCAGGGATGGTGGTGGTGGTAGTGGTGTATGTTTGGGGGCAAGGAGTGAAGGGATAGCCTCTAGGACATGGGGAGAAGCTAAGAGATGCAGCCAAGGAGCCAGAGTGATAGTCCAGTAGATAGAGTGCTTGCCTTGCTAACTCAGGTTTGATACCCAGCAACCCGTATAGTCTCCGGAGCACAGCCAGGAGTGATCTCTGAGGGCAGAGTCAGGAGGAAGCCATGAGCATCACTGAGTGTGGCACTCCTCCCCCAAAAAAGTGGGGAAAAAAGGAAGTTAAGAAGTCAGAGAAATGAGGCAAAGTGAACAACAGACAAAGATGGAAGAACTTTAAGTATCATGGAGGTTCCTGACGGAGCAAATGAAGGTAACAGAAAGCATAGCACTGAGCTACAATCAGAGAATCCTTCCTTCTCTTTCTCCCAGGGATCACAGCAAGCAGTGTTAGGCAGAAGGACATGTAGTATTGAGGAGCAAACTCAGGGTTCATACATATTTACTATTGCTCAACCTTCCCACATTCCCAGCTCAAAACAAGTTCCTAGCAAAAACAACTTGAGATGACCTCTGCAAAGACCAGAGCACACAGAAATTTGTATGGAACAGTGGGCACTAGGTCGAACTTTACAGAAAAGCCAGAAAACATTGGGGTACCAACAAACAGAGAACCATATACTTTGCAAAGACAAAAGAACATTGAGAATTCTATTTTTCAGGCATGGTATCAAAGCCAGACAATCTCTGAGCAACATTTTCAAGAAAGGAAAGGAGAAAACAAGTCAAACCACAGATAACCACATCCTGGTCAAGCTCTGTCAGGAGTTTCAAGGATATCAGAACAGCTTGTGGAGGAAGCTCTCCATCATGTTTATTTTAATCTAGACAACAAAAGCTAAGGCCATACAAGCAAGATAACAAAGGAGGATTGTCTCAGATGCCAGTGTTTCTGCACAGTCAAGGAAATCCAGAACAAGATGGAAATCCACAGAACAAAGACTATAGCGGGGGGTCAAAGTTACAGTGGGTAGGACATCTGCCTTGCACGCAGCTGACCTGGGTTCAATCCTCAGCATCCCAATGGTCCCCCAACCCTGCCAGGAGTGATATCTGAGCACAGAGTCAAGAGTAACACAAGAAGAACATAACAGTCAATAAAGCATTTGTACAGCTGAGGAGCAATGATAATATATTTCATAACTACTAAATCTAAATGAAAGAAAATGCGCTGAAGAACAAAACAGATCATGTCCAAAGATGACCCACAAAAGGCCATCAGGCACCTAAAGTATTTCATTTTGATTAAAAAGGCATAGAGACTGGCAAAAGAGAAGAACCAATCCAGGTATAAATTTAGCCTATATCTAGCTGGCAATTCAAAGTAGGGGTCAACCCAAGAGCTCAGAGACAAGGACAGAGAGGGAAAGAAATCAGGTGAGAAGAAAGAAGATGAGAAAGGGTAGTAATGGAGGAAAAGGCACTGAGAGTTAGATTGGTGATGTGGGAAAGTGGTGGAGCTACAAATCCAAAGCACAGACTCTGAAAACAGGAGATCTAAGCTGTAAACACTGAACTCTGTAATGTGCCTGCCCAAGTGGCAGGCGGGGTGGGGAAGTTGGTTGGGGTTTGGGAGATAATGGAGTATGGCAACACTGAGGATGGGAACTGACACTGGTGGTTAAATGGGTGCTGAAATAGTCTATGCCTAAAACTCAACTATCAATAACTTTGTAAACCAAGATTCTTTAAATAAAAAAATTAAAACCAAAACTAAAAATACAAATAATTAAAAAAAGTACAAATAATTAAATGGCATGGGGAGTTCTTACTCATCAGCAATATTGAGGTGACAATGGAGCAGCTGTCTGAAAAAAAAAATAACTAAGTGGAGCCTTTGTTAACAACTTTTTCAAAATTGATCCCAAATGGGGCCCAGGAGATAGCATGGAGGTAAGGCATTTGCCTTTCATGCAAAAGGTCATCGGTTCGAATCCCGGTGCCCCATGTGGTCCCCAGTGCCTGCCAGGAGCAATTTCTGAGCATGGAGCCAGGAGTAACCCCTGAGCACTGCCGGGTGTGAACCAAAAACCAAAAAAAAAAAAAAAAAAAAAAAAAAAAAAAAAAAAAAAAAAAAAAAAAAAAAAAATTGATCCCAAATGAACAAAGGAAACAATGCAACTCTGAACAGTATCAGAAGAAAGCAAGGGAGTATGATTTTTGATCATCTCTTGAGTGAGGAAAAACCAGAATTTTTAATTAGTTGTTACAGAGGCCAGATCCAGTAGCCCTCGGGAACAGGGCCACCAGAGAGATTGGGTTGTGATGTGTCCAGTGTGAGTGGGGGTATGCAGTATTAGAGATCAAACCCACAGTTTACCACTAACAAGGCACAATGTGCTCTACCCATCCACTCCCAGGTCATGTCCTGGCCCTGCAAAATCTTTCCAATAAGAACACAAGACAAAGCTTTATCAAGGAAAAACATTAATAAAGCCCTAAAATGCAGGGCCAGAGAGATTACATTGTGGGGAGGGAGTTTGGTGTGTAGAAGGATGACCTGGTTCAATTCTTTGCACCTCATATGGTCTCCTGAGCGCTATCAAGAGTTACTCCTGAGTGTAGAGCCAGGAGAAATTTCTGAGCATTACTGGTGTGACCCCAAAATGAAAACAAACCAACCAAGAAGCCAAATAAACAAACCAAAGATTCCCCTACAAAACGTATTTGTGTGTATAAACATACAGATGTATTTAAGTGTATACATATATGTAAATGCATATATTAGTTCTGTATTCAAAGAAAACTACAGGGACGGAGACATAGTTAAAGGGGGTGGTGACTACAGGGGCTGCTGCATATGCAGCCAAGCCTGGCACCATATGTGTTCCCCTGTGTACTGCCAGGAATGATCACTGAGCACAGAGTCAAGAGTCAGCCTTGAGTGTCCCCCCCCCCATTTTTTTTTTTAAGGAAAAAGCACTTGCAAATCACATCACAGATGGATTTCATTCTCACCTTATGAAAGCTTCTATGATTAAATAAAACACCAAGAGCTGAAAGGGAAACAGGCAAGGATGTATAACAGAAAATACCACGGATAACATTTTTTTTAAATTTTTGTGTCACACCCGGCAGTGCTCAGGGGTTACTCCTGGCTCTATGCTCAGAAATCACTCCTGGCAGACTCAGGGGACTATATGGGATGCCGGGCTTCGAACCACTGTCCTTCTGCATGCAAGGCAAATGCCTTACCTCCATGCTATCTCTCCGGTCCCCCACAGATAACATTTATTGCCATTTATTTCCTTTTAAGTGGAGAGCTTATGGCACCATGAATTTAGCTGCATATACTGTTAAATGATGGCTGCAATAAATTTAACACCTATCATAATGGCACAAATTTCCCCACACCCTAGCAAGCAAACAAATATACATTTCAAACTAAAAGAAAATATGTGCAATTTCTCTCCCAGGATAGATAAGAGTAACAGTAACAGCTGTGATAGGAATCAAGATAAACACCCAACACCAGAGCACTATACAGAGAAGCCCACATGACTGAGGCATCCTAACACTCCACAGCAGAATCCATGTGAGTGGCCTTTGCGGGAGGCACACATCTCATGGGCGGTTACCATAAGGGCAGATATGTCTTCCGAGTGTTTTTGCGTAGACCTTTAGAGGGAAGGCAAGAAGGTGAGGTAATGCCCCACAAAGTAAGTACCAGTGAATGTTTGGAACAATCTGAACAGCCACTGTGGCTACTCATCCCTGAGAATTCTAGGAAATGCCAAGAGGGAACAAAGGAAAGTGACAGGAAGCAGTGTGTCTGCAAGATGAGGCTCCTCACCATGGATGGAGAAAGATGAGACCAAGCCCTTCTTCCCAACATCAACTGAGAGCATCACAGTCAAAAAAAACAAACAAACAAACAAACAAAAACAAAAAAACCCAAGGCCGCTGGCTCAGTGCCTGAAGCCAGGCCTTTTTCACTTTTAGGGAATAGAGGCAAGGATGGGGTGGTGTGTGAGCAAAGGACAGTCTTGGAGGCTTAATTTGCAAACAGGAATGGAACCTTTCTTTTAACATTAATTTTATTATTTTTACTTTTATTTATTTTATTTATTTATTTATACATGGGAGTGCTCAGAGGTTAATCCTGGCTCTGCACTCAGGGGTCATTCCTGGCGTTGTTCAGGAGACCATATGAGATGCTGGGGACTGACTGAATTCAGGTCGCCATATGCAAGGCAAATGCCCTACCTGCTGTGCTTTTCATTTTATTTTTACAAGGGTTCAACCTGAAGTGCTGGGAGCCACCAGGAAATTTGGGGGGGGGGGAGGTTGTATGGAAAGATTTGGACTCAGGATCTCACAGTCACCTGGCATGCACTCTAGCGCTTGAGCCAGACCCTGCCCCTTCTTTGTTTTAGTGAAGTGGTAGGCTGAGCTACAGACATTCTTGGTTTATTTATTTGAGCCTACACCCAGCAGGACTCTGGTTACTCCTGACTCTGCGCTCAGAAATCGCTTCTGGCTTGGGGGACCAGATGGGACGCCACGTGCAAGGCAAATGTCCTACCGCTTGTGCCACCATTCTGACCCCAGTCTTTTTTCTTTTCTTCCTTCTTTCTTTCTTCCTTCCTTTCCCTCCCTCCCTCCCTTCCTTTCTTCTTTCCTTCCTCCCTCTTCTTTCTTTCTTTCTTTCTTTCTTTCTTTCTTTCTTTCTTTCTTTCTTTCTTTCTTTCTTTCTTTCTTTCTTTCTTTCTTT
>PVKC010048065.1:0-10959 GCA_004027635.1 Crocidura indochinensis | reverse complement strand
GGGAGGGTTAGAAATGTCAATAAAGATAGCACAGCTGCCTTTGCCTTGCAAGCAGCCGATCCAGGACCAAAGGTGGTTGGTTCGAATCCCGGTGTCCCATAGGTCCCCGTGCCTGCCAGGAGCTATTTCTTTTTTGTTTTGTTTTGTTTTTTGTTTTTTTTTTTTGTTTTTTTTTTTTTGGTTTTTTGGGTCTCACCCAGCAGTGCTCAGGTGTTACTCCTGGCTCCATGCTCAGAAGTTGCTCCTGGCAGGCACGGGGGACCATATGGGGCACCGGGATTCGAACTGATGACCTTTTGCATGAAAGGCAAACGCCTTACCTCCATGCTATCTCCCGGGCCCCTAGGAGCTATTTCTGAGCAGACAGCCCGGAGTATCTCCTGAGCACCGCCGGGAGATAACAAACAAACAAACAAAAACAATCCAAAACAAAACCGGAAAGAAATGTCAATAAGAGGCCGTAGAGATAGCCCAGCCAGTAGGGCGTTTGCCTTCCACGCAGGCGATCCAGGATGAACGATGGTTCGAATTCCGGCATCCCATAGGGTCCTCCAAGCTTGCCAGGAGCGATTTCTGAGCCAAAGCTAGGAGTAACCCAGAGCGCCGCTGGGCGTCCCCCTCCCCCCCCAAAAAAAAAGGCAAAGAAGACAAGAAAAGTCAATAAATTCCAAAATGGAAACACAAAAATCTTGTAGGATTTGCAAGCTCGCCCTAGATCTTGCTCTGGGGCTTGCAGTTGGATTCTCAACTGGAAGGAAGTCTTGCTCTTCCCCAGCAAAGGCTGCACATCTGTTGCTGGGTTTATGGGGTGGGTGAGGGAAGTTGCCAGACCTCAAGCCACAGATCAGCCTCAACCCTTTCAAAGCCAGAACTAGAATAGCAGTTGGGCGTTTGCCTCGTACGTGGCCAACGGGGGACAGGCCTGGGGACAGGCCCGGGTTCGATTCCCGGTATCCCCTAACGTCCCCCGAGCCTGCCAGGAGCGATTTCTGAGCGCAGAGCCGGGGGTCAGCCCCGAGCGCCGCCGGGTGTGGCCCCCAAACAAACCAAAACCCAGAAGAGCTGACCAGTGTGGACTTGGACCTGGGCCCAGGCACTTGCGCTCGCCGCGTCTCAGCGGGGCGCCCCGCCAGGCACTAGGACAGAGTCCGGGCGGGAGTGGGGGGCGTCGAGCCGGAGCTGGGGGCGAGTGGGGTGGGGTGGGGTGGGGCGGGCTTCGGACGGTGACGCGCCTCCGATCCCGCCCCGCATCGCGCGTTGCCAGGACGATCAGGTGACTCGGGGCTCGCGGGCGGCGCTCGGGGCGGTCGGTCGTGACGTCAGGCGCCCGCCGGCCGCTTTCGGGCTTTCGGGCTTTCGGGCGCGGAGGCAGGTGCGGCTGTTCCCAGCGGTTCTGGGCAACGAGCGTCGGAAATCGACCCAGACCGCAGGAAAGGAGAGGTGAGGCGAGGCGAGGCGAGGCGCGGAGGGGAGAGGCCTGGAGAGAGGGGACCTCCCTCGCTCGAGCCCCCCACCTGGGGCTCCCCTTAGGGCGCCCCGATTCTGATGGGGTCGCGCGCCCCAGAGCGACCCACAGACAGACAGACAGACAGACAATGCCCCATGTGCCTGCTGCTGCAGCTCGGGGTTCCGCGGGGCGTGCGGGGGCTCCCCACGCCCGCTTTGAGTGAGGGGCGTCCTGCTTGGGAGTCGTGGGGCGCCGCCGGGTGCCTCCTTGGGGCTGCTGCGGGAGGCGAGAGGCGCCGAGACCTGTTGGGGCCGCGAGCGGAGTTTTGGCCCGGGCCAGACGGGCTTCCCGGCCTCGGGGGAGGCGGCGACGGACGGGACGGGTCGGGACGGGACGGGACGTTCCGGGAAGGAGACGGAGTGGAGTGGCAGGGCTGGCGAGCTCCGGGGGTGGTGGGGTGCGTGGGGTGGGAGGGGGCGAGTTAGGAGAAAGCCCAACTCCTTCTTCCTGGCTAAGTGAGGGTTTGCGAGCTTTGGGAGCGTCGCCCGACTCGGGGTCGAGGGGACTTTGGGACGGGGAAGCCCCTGGCGAGGCTGCGACCCAGATGACAGCTAGAGGTGACAGCTCGAGAGAGGCTCCGGCTCACCTGGAGGGGTGCGGCGCAGGTGCACCGCACAGCGACACCCGGCCAGGCCTTTGTTAGCAGGTGTGTCAACACGCCTTCCCCCCCACCCCCCGGAATCCAGCTGCAGCGCTTTTCCCTGTGAACCTCACTTGTTGGGATCTCAAGGCCACCTGAGAAGGTAGCTGGCCCAGCCCGTTTTGTTTCGTCCACGGCACTTCCCGTTCAGAGGTGCGGTGTCTCACCAGCATTTCATCATGCCCTAGGGTGCAGCCCAGCCTCCAAGAGATTATTGGTAGGTGATTTAATAGGAGGGGGAGTCATTACAGACGGATCAAATTGGGGAAGCTAAAAGGGGGCCCCGTGTGCTCTGTTAATGCAGAACGAAAGTTCAGTTCGCCTACCCAGAGCTCTTCCCCACCCCCTGCATTCCGCCCTCGTTGCTGGGGAGTTTTCGGCATAAGGCTGTTTAAATATTGATGGACCATCTGCTCTGATCTTTCTGAATAAGAAGGAAGATATTTTGATGATTTGTGGTTTCCCCCTGCTCTGAAATGTAAGAATATTGTGGACCCCTCGCCCCTATGCATAGCTGCCTGTTCTGTAACTTCTGTGCTCTGGGAGGAAGTGAACGTCTGGTCACCAATTTGTGTGACTGCCAGAGCAGAATTGGAACTCCAGGGATTGTGTACAATAGGGGCAGTTCAGGGAATTGCTAGAACTTCGGAAGGTAGCTACAGCTGGCTCCTGCATAAACACAGAAAACAGCTCTCAAGGGAGGACAGTTCCACAAGGTGGGCACCACCCACCTGGCAGAGGAACTTCCTATCAGATTAGTATCTCATCGAAAGACACAGTGCAACTCTCATTTACAGTAAGTGGTGGCACTTGTTATGGTAATTTCCCCCCCCCCAATTTGTTTTTGTTTTTGTTTTTTGGGCCACACCCAATTGTGCTTAGGGCTTACTCTTGGCTCTGCACCACTTCTGATGCTATAGATCAAACCCAGGTCAGCCACAAGCAAGGCAAGCACCGCACCCTCCTATCTCTTGGACCCTGGTGGTGATTCTTTAAAGGACCACCTTACTATTAAGATCACTAAAAATTCCAAGCCAGGGGCAATTTCTGAGCGCTTAGCCAGGAGTAACCCTTGAGCATCAAACGGATATGGTCGAAAAAACAAAAACAAAAAAAGATCACTAAAAATTAAATTTCTTGTCTCATTTGGGGAGGGTACACCCAGTGGCGCTCAGAGGTTAGTACTGGCTCTTCACTCAGAAATCGCTCTTGGCAGGCTCAGAGGACCACATGGGATGCCAGGAATTGAACCCAGGTCCGTCCTGGTTGGCTGTGTGCAGGGCAGATGCCCTATTGCTATACTATCACTCCGGCCTCTTGTTCTCATTTTTTAAAATGTAATAATTTTCTTTGAGTGTGCTTTACTATAGAAATCGATCATTTTCTAATTCTCCCTGGAAATACTTGAATTGGAAACCATGCTTCCTTTGGAAAGAAACAGTCTGTCTCTCTCCCCCTGAACAATTGTATACTTGTCAGGGTGGTTCAAGCCTGGAGTTTCAGAAAATTTCCACTTTCGTTCACCTCTGTCACCCTCACAAGTTTTTTCCCTTGGTATATTTAAGACTTAATTGTTAAGGGGGAATAGAGGATGTTTTCTTAAGCACATTATAAACACCAGGGCAGGCTAGTTCCTCGAACTAAATAGAGCCTTAAGAAAAGGGGACTGGACAAAGGTGAGTGGCACAGTGTGGTTTGAGATGGAGACCCTAAGCCTAGGGCATTCTGAGCCTGGTCTGTGCAGTTGTCACCAAGTCTGGGCAGGCCCCTCCTTTCTTGGCTTCCGGAAACATTCAGTGACCTTGAAGCTGGGAAATGAACCCTAGTCCTTCACAGAGGTTCCAAGGAGAACTGCATAGAGGAAAGTTGAACACCCAAAGCTACATATTTCAGTTCTTGGATGAATGACATATTTTGTGATGTGTTAGAGATGGACAGTCTACATTTTGTAGAAGTCTCTTTCAAACTCTAAGACCTTCCCTGCCTGGAGTAGTTGGGGTTTAGTTAAGTATAAGCCTATAATAGCAATTGGGAAGCACAGTGTAAGTGCCTGTCAGTATTTCATATGTAAATCAGTTCATATTGTTTTCTACTCCCCCCACACCACACCCCCCACACCCCCGCAGTTTTAAAGAGCCCTGAGTAAACCAATAACCTAGCAGGCTCTGGGGCTTCCCCAACATCCTTTTACCCCTAAAGAAGTTAGTTATTAAGTCCTTTGGAGACTCAAGAGGATAATAACACTCACTAAATTGAATGAGGAGTGAAGCATTCTTAGAAAATCCCCCTGTCCTAAGGCAGTCTACTCGTTGTCAGAGAAATTCTAGAGCTCTCTGAAGTGCCTGGGGGTCTATAGACACCCCTCTTCTTTCTTACGGGTGGGTTGAGTTTGACCTCCAGGCTGCTTGTTTTTCTCAGTCTAACTTGAGTTGCTGGTCTCTGCACCGCACACTTGGCCAAAGCTACTGATTGGCTTGGTTATAAAATGAAGGCAGCAATTAAAAATCTTGTAGAAGCCAGGAGACTGGACATGAAATGTCCCTTCATCCAAAAGTTTCACGAAAAGGAAGTGAGTGGGGGAGTGCAGAGTAACTTCTTTTATAGTTTTTAGGCTACAAGTGTGGAATATTACCAGAGCAGGCCTTTACTTTTACAGCAAGAGAAATGAAATGGTTGACTCCTTCTTTGGGAACAAGCCTCTAATAAGATTGCCAAAGTACAAGGGATGGTTTATAGTTTTCTGAACCCTTTGATACAAATGATTGAAGGTAGGTAAAGCCTTAGTCACAGGTGCCTGCCATTAGTTCTCTGATGATTTCTACAAAGAGTCATTAGTCTCAGGAGAATTAACCCAGGAAATGGATCATTGAAAATATCTGGCAATGATCAAAGTTCAAAGAAAGGTAGGAACAGAAAATAATTGAAAGGTGAAGGTGAAAAGGCCTTGAAGCGCCTTTTGCCACATTATGACTTTGTATTCATAGTGAATGGTTGACATAGATAATTGCCGGTACTTCCAGCAGCCAGAGAAAATATCTAGGACAGAATCTCCCAAAGTGGGTGATATTGCTCGGAGGCGGGGGACAGGAATGATAGGGAGCAATACTAATCTTGAGTCTATTGGATGGAGGGCAGTACTTTCTGTTTGAATAAAGAAGGCAGATTTTTCTGTGGTAAAGGGTGTGGTGTTGGAACGTTGTATACACAAAACCCTATTGTTAATTTGTAAAGAACTTACTTAAAATTTTTTTTTACTTAAAGGAAAAAAGATTTCTCAGTTTTCCACAGTGTGATTTTTATATATGTGCTTTTTAAATTATCCTCATATCGATGGGCATTGAATGATGATATTATATAGTGCATATTTATATAGAATTGTGTTGGGGAGCCAGAGCAATAATACAGTGCTGAGCGCATTTACCTTGCATGCAGCTTGCCCAAGTTCAATCCCCAGCACCATATATGATCCCATGAGGCCACCAGTTCTGATCCTGAGTGTAGAAGTAAGCCACAAGCACTACTGGACATTACACAAAAAATAAACCAAAGCAAAACTTTGTTTATACAATTATTTTATGAAGCTATAATTTATACAAATATTTAAACAAATGCTACAACAAACATTTATGAAATTGTGCATATAACATTTTGGAATCTGTTTATATTATAAATTCCTAATGGTGGAATTGCTGGTTGAAAGAATAAAGTGCTTTTATTTGAGGTTTAGCTTTGAAGTGTGGCTTTGTTATTGCTTTTCAAAAAAGGATATTTTGGGGGCCAGAGTGATAGTACACTTAGTCCCCTAAGTACTGACAAGGATAATCTCTCTCTCTCTCTCTCTCTCTCTTTTTTTTTTTTTTTTTTTGGTTTTTGGTTTTTGGGTCACACCCGGCAGCTCTCAGGGGATACTCCTGGCTCTATGCTCAGAAATCGCTCCTGGCAGGCTAAGGGGACCATATGAGATGCCGAAATTCGAACCACTGTCCTTCTGCATGCAAAGCAAATGCACAACCTCCATGATATCTCTCCAGCCCCAAGGATAATTTCTGAATGCAGAACCAGGAATAACCCCTAAGCATTACAAATGTCAAGCAAAATACAACAAAAGGTTGTTCTCTTCCAACCTTAGGGAAGAGTAGAATATGATTGTTTATTCAGTTTACAGTATAGCAATGATTTTTTTTTTTGGTTTGGGTTTTTGCTGCTGCTGTTGCTGTTGTTGTTCATACCTGGTGGTGGTGGTGGTGGTGCTAATACCAGGTATTACCTGGTATAAGCTGAATTCGGCTTATACTTGGGTCATACAGGTTATTTGAATCAGTGTGCATGTACCAAATCAAATGAACATAGTCTCCAGTCATCTTCTGGAGTGGGCAGTACTTCAGCTCAGTTCACAAGTCGCAGCTGAGCTAACAAGGTAGGTGGCTAAACTGAACTGGATGCCACTGAACTATTATACACGATACTCAATACTCTGCACTTTGTATGAGACTGACAGCAGTGATGATGATATCTGCGAACTCAGTGATGATGACAATGTCTATGCTGATACCCTTACATCAGATACAGCTGAAGTTCTGTTTGGACATACAGATGAGAAGGAGGAAGAATCCAGTTTTAAAGGATTTTAACCTTTGTGATTTAGCTTGGCTACCTGTTAAGCTATGGTTCTCTGCACTTTATTTAAAATTTTAAAGTTATTGTTGCTAGTTTACAGTTTTTCTTTAGCAATAAATTTTGAAAAACATTTAGCCTACTGATTCCTCAACTATTGTAATTGTTTTGGGTATATATTTTTATTTTTTAAATTTACCAGTGGCTTATACTAAAGTCACTAAGTTTTCCCAGTTTTTAGGGTAAAATTAAGGGGGTCGGCTTATACTCAAGTATATAGGTTCTCCTGATTCCTGAATAAAAATTGGGAGGCCATATGGGGTGATTGATGCAGGTCAACCACGGTCAGGCAAATACAAAGTATGTATATTGCCACTGTACTATTGCTCTGCACCCCCAAACAAGTGTTTATTTGATATATAATAGTTTTAATATAATGTCTCTGGACCCAGCAATGATTTTTTTAAAAGGGCCATCTAGTTATAAATTTTATATCTTGAAAGTTCTGGATCAACCATATACAGCTTAATGAAAAAGCTTTCAGTAAATGAAAGGAGCATTTCTGAATTCCCTCAGAAAGTCCTAAAGGCTGGAAGAAGGCTATAAAGTCCTCACTATGTTTAATATTAGAGGGAATCATGCCTGATTGATTGGAACCATATTTTTTATTTTTTGTAACTATTGTGTGATGTCTTCAGACTTATAACTCCTAATCTAATTGTTGGAGTGAATACACAATGGCTGCATCTTTGAATGTAACGCTAGAGATAGTGACATAAAACAGTGACTCAAAATGGCATGTGTAGGGGCCCGGGAGATAGCATGGAGGTAAGGCATTTGCCTTTCATGCAAAAGGTCATCGGTTCGAATCCCGGTGCCTCATATGGTCCCCCGTGCCTGCCAGGAGCAATTTCTGAGCATGGAGCCAGGAGTAACCTCTGAGCACTGCCGGGTGTGACCCAAAAACCAAAAAAAAAAAAAAAATGGCATGTGTAAAACATGTCACAACATTATAGGTTTTTTCAGGTTCATGTGTGACTTGATTATAAAAGCAATACAGATAGTTTTTAAATGTGAGTGAAGGTAGCAAGTCCCTGAACATCTTCTTAGTGCAGCACAGACCCCCCAGAGAGACAGTCACTAGTATTTTTTGTACTTCCCTGTGCATTTCAGTGTCTTTGTTTAGTGCAGGGACCCATTTGAAATCACATTATTGTGGATTATTGTGAATTCCCTGGAGAGGATATTTTAAAAACACCAGCCAACACATTGACATAAAAGACATGCTTTAGTATTAATCAAGCCATTGTTCTATAGGATAGTGCAGGGCCTGGCAGAACTCACTGAAAAACAGATGATGGTGAATGTAGTAGAATGAAGGCTAATAATATTTGGGAGGTTGACACCAGAATCTGTATTTGTACAGTTACAACACTACAGGTTGCCTCCTTTTTTGCTTGCCCTTCCCCCTAAGAAAAGCAGCTTTGAACATAGTAACACACTGCAAAATGTGTGAGAAAGTTATGATAATGATCAAAGCTTGCTAATGTTGGTCTGTTTGGAGGATCATAACAACCATCTTAAAAGTAAAAGTCTTCTGTGTCTGTCCCTAGGGCACATGGGTGAAGTTGCTCTTGCTGGGTCAGCAGGGGCTGGGGGAAGAGGCAGGCTTCCTAGGTGAAGGCCTACAGTTCTAGAATGCTTAATCCTGTGACTTTGCCTTTAAGGTCTCTGCTGTTTATCTCTGTTCATTGCACACATGCATGCGTATGTGTGTGTATGTAGCTGACTTTCCCAAAGTGGTATCTTTCATGTCCTTGGTTTGTACTTCAGTTTCAGTAAACTTGCATAATACTAAAGTATTATGACTTCATTAGCCTGCCTAGAGAGAATTTTGTCTTCTTCTATAGCCAAGCCATCTTCATACCCTGGAACAACTGACAAATGGAAGCAGTTTTTTTTTTTTTTTTTTTTTGGTTTTTGGGTCACACCCAGCTGTGCTCAGGGGTTACTCCTGGCTTCATGCTCAGAAATTGCTCCTGGCAGGCACAGGGGACCATATGGGGCACCAGGATTCTAACCGATGACCTTTTACATGAAAGGCAAATGCCTTACCTTCATGCTATCTCCTGGGCCCCAGTCATTTTATTTTTAAAAGTACTGTGTCTGTCTTGTTCTAGTAGGTTCTTAATATCATCGAAGGATTGTCAGGTATCTCCCACAAGCAAACAGATATCAAGTCACACTATCCTTTTAAAAGAAATAAAGAATAGGGGACTGGGCAAGTGACTCAGATTGAAAGCATGGACCAGCATGTGAATGAGAGGGGAGTGAGAGGAGAAGAAAAAAGGAAGCTGTAATGAGTCCTGAAGATCTGTATTTAAGAAGGCTGACTATGGGTTTGAAAAGAGAGTATATCACATAGGACACTTGCCTTGCACACAACCAACTTACATTTGATACCTGGCATCCCATACTGTTTTTAAGTCTTCAAGTCTGCTAGCAGTGAGTGTGGAGCCAGGAGTAACCCCTGAACACTACCTTGTATGACTCAAAAAACTGCTGACGATATTCCATGACTGACTTCCTCCATGATGCCTAGTCTGTTCCTCAAAGCTTTCTGCCTCTCATAGGGGCAGGTTGAGCAAGCCCAGTTTCCTTATGCACTAACACATATACTGTGGCCATTACTTCTTCTCAGCTGCTTTCTCTGCCTCCTTGACTTGTTATTTGTGCTTGGAGCCTCAAGGGTCTGTTTGTAGTTTGTCATGCTGTTGCTAGTGCACTCTCAGTAGCAGTCTTGGTAGAAATTTGCTTACCTGGAGCCACGCAATGGGTTAGAGTGGGTACTTCTGGAAATATTTATGGTTAACATAATAGATTATGTTAATAAATTTGGAAAAATTAAATGAGAACTTTAAACTGATCTTATAAAGTATAAGTCTGAAGTGGTAGAACAGCATAAAACCAGCCATTTGAAAGCATTTCTTAGCCAACTTTGAACCTCAAGCACAGAGCCTGAAGTTGCCCCTGAACACCTCAGAGTGTGACCCAAAGCCACATTTTAAAATATCATTTTAGGGGCCGGGCGGTGGCGCTGAAGGTAAGGTGCCTGCCTTACTGAGCTAACCTTGGATGGACCACGGTTCGATCCCCCGTGCCCCATATGGTCCCCCAGGCCAGCCAGGGGCGACTTCTGAGCGCATAGCCAGGAGTAACCCCTGAGCGTTACTGGGTGTGGCCCAAAAACAAAAAACAAAAAAAAAAACAAAAAAAACAAAATAAAATATCATTTTAGTAGCCCAGTCGTAGGGCATTTGTCTTGCATGCGACGGACCTGGGATCGATACATGGCATCCCATATGGTTCCCAGCCTGCCAGGATCGATTTCTGAGAACAGAGCCAGGAAAACCCCTGAGTATAGCTGTGTGTGGCCCAGAAACTAAAATAAAAAAATAAAAAAGATATTATTTTAAAATGAATCAAGAAGAGTTTGTAGGATACAGGATTAGTATGTACCTGGACTTTGACAAGTTCTGTGAAATGAGTAGTTTATAGGTTTCCGGATCACTACCAACTGGCTGTACTGTCTCTCTCTGGTTTCTGTGGTTTTGTTTATTTTGTTTCTTTGTAACCCCAAAAAGTGTACTTAACCAAGTGACTTTTCTGTTAAGAACAGAAAGAAAATAAAGACTTTAAGAGAACTGAAGCATCTTCTGAGAAAACGAATTACAACTACAAAAAGCACTGCACAAAGTAGATATAAAATATCACTCAGGGGAAGATTAGTTCTAAGGGAATCAAGTACCAGAGATCTATAGAATCTTCCCAAAAGGTACACATTGAAAAATGTAAGGAACAGAGAGATTGTACAGGGTCTAAGGCATTTACCTTGCATGCAGCTTACCCAATTTTGATCACAGGCACCATACATGGTTCCCTATGTGCTACCAGAAGGGTTTGAGAACAGAGCTGGGAGCTCTGGGAGCTCAATCAGTATGGCCAAAGTCAGAGGAAAAAAAAGAAGAAAAAGCATGCAGCATGAAAATAACAGAAAATATTTTTGAGTGGCCGGGCGGTGGCGCTGGACGTAAGGTGCCTGAGCTAACCTAGGATGGACCGTGGTTCGATCCCCCGGTTCCCCATATGGTCCCCCGTGCCTGCCAGGAGCGACTTATGAGCGAATAGCCAGGAGTAA
>PVKC010048064.1:0-10892 GCA_004027635.1 Crocidura indochinensis | reverse complement strand
GAAATAGTGCCCAGGATACAAGAGTCACCCACTGAGTGGGAGAAACTATTCACCCAACACCCATCAGATAAGGGGCTAATATCCAAAATATACAGGGCACTGACAGAACTTTACAAGAAAAAAACATCTAATCCCATCAAAAAATGGGGAGAAGAAATGAACAGACACTTTGATAAAAAAGAAATACAAATGGCCAAAATGCACATGAAAAAATGCTCCTCGACACTAATCATCAGGGAGATGCAAATCAAAACAACGATGAGATACCATCTCACACTACAGAGATTGACCCTCTCCACAAAGAATGAGAATAATCAGTGCTGGCAGGGATGTGGAGAGGAAGGAACTCTTATCCTCTGCTGGTGGGAATGCTGTCTAGTCCAACCTCTATGGAAAGCAACATGGAGATTCCTCCAAAATCTGGAAATTGAGCTCCCATTCGACCCAGCTATTCCACTCCTAGGGATATACCCTAAGAACATAAAATTTCAATACAAAAATCCCTTCCTCACACCTATATTTATTGCAGCACTATTCATAATAGCCAGGCTCTGGAAACAACCAAGATGCTCTTCAACAGACGAATGACTAAAGAAACTGTGGTACATATACACAATGGAATATTATGCAGCTACCAGGAGATATGAAGTCATGAAGTTCTCCTATACATGGATGTACATGGAATCTATTATGCTGAGTGAAAAAAAGTCAGAGGGAGAGAGAGAGACGCAGAATAGTCTCATCTATGGGTTTTAAAGAAAATAAAAATCATTTTTGCAACAATCATCAGAGACAATGAGAGGAGGCTGGAACTTCTGGCTCACTCCATGAAGCTCACCACAAAGAGTGGTGAGTGCAGTTATAAAAATAACTACACAGAAAACTACCATAATCACGTGAATGAATGAGAGAACTGGAAAGCCTGTCTGGAGTACAGGTGTGGGTGGGGTGGGAGGGAAGGAGACTTGGGACATTGGTGGTGGGAATGTTGCACTTTGAAGGGGGTTTTCTTCACATGATCGAAACCTAATCACAATCATATATGTAATCTAAATGTTTAAATAAATAAATAAAAAGAATATTAATTTAGGGATTTGGGGCCATATCCATGGTACTCCAGGTTTACCCCTTGTTCTGTGTTGAAAAAAAAAAAGCTCAAAATAAGTTGCTCAAGACTTAGATCCTTCTGAGGACTGTGAGGGAAATATATTGTTCCCATTTCTTTCACTGGCGTATATCTCACTGTGTTCCCCTAGTGTCTCATCATAGTATCTTCTCTCTATTACATGCCTGTCCAGACTCAAATTTCCCTTTTTAATAAGGATGCAATCATACTTTAATGACATCATCTTATATCACCACACCTGTGATGACCCTATTTCCAAATAAGGTCATATTCCATAGGTTAGGAATTCAACCTATAAACTGAAGGAACAGAAAATTCAGCCCAAGACAATGTCCCAAATCAGAGCTCTGTTTACATCCTGTGTGCAAAAATTAAGAAATTTCATGAATCAAAACCACAGTTAACAATCAATTTGAGTCCAAATTTATTCTTTATTATTTATTATTAACAAAGTTACTCTTCTATTATTATTATTACTCTTTATTATTATTATATTTGCAACCTGTGATCAGATGCAGAGATTTGTTCTCAGTGATTTCATTAACAAAAACTGAACAATATAGAATTTAGTGTGGATTCATTAAGTGGAGCTTTGTCTTTGGGTAATTTATTGAATTAAACTGTGCCCCTCACAAATATGAGTTCATACTAAACTACAATGCCTATGAATGTATGATGATACCTAACAAACAGGCCATATTGGTTTGACTTGGGCCCTAAGTTTTAACTCCTATCCTTATTTGAAGGGCACACAGAGATACAAACATACAGAAGAAAGCAAGTGAAGGCAGAGGCAGAGAAGGGAATTATACCTCTACAAGTCAAGAAATACTAAGTAAGGGTTTCCAAGGGATACCATAAGCTAAGAGAAATAGGAATATACTTGCATGAATTGTGTCTATTTATTATTCAGCCTTGAAAACAATAAATAGGGGTCCGGGAGATAGCATGGAGGTAAGGCGTTTGCCTTTCATGCAAAAGGTCATCGGTTCGAATCCCGGTACCCCATATGGTCCCCCGTGCCTGCCAGGAGCAATTTCTGAGCATGGATCTAGGAGTAACCCCTGAGCACTGCCGGGTGTGACACAAAAAAACAAAAAAAAAGAAAAAAAAGAAAACAATAAATAACTACTATAGTCATTAAATATTAGATACCTGAAAAATACAGTAGAAAGCTATATACAATCTTTTTACTATTATTTTACAAGATTTCAATAAGTTTAATAGTTCTGTATTGAATTTTACAAAAAATTTCACTCAATAAAGTATTTAAAACAGCAATAAATGCATTCCTTTTATTTTATGAGACACCATAACCTTCTCGTTCATGTTCCTTATTATCTAATAAGATTATACAATTGCAATAGAAAGTATAACTTATTTAAAGCAATTTGGTAACAAAAAAGCCCTAAATACTTCTAAAGCAAATCAGAAGACTAAGAAACAGTATTTTTCTTTAGTAATGCTTAGAACTAGGAACTGTGAAGCTTATCACAGTTATCTTTTAGTAGAACTAAAAGATAAAAGTACTAAATAAATCTGATGGCTGAATCTTCTCTCTATGTCTTTAGCCTTCTGTCTAGAGAGGGGTAAAGATGGAAAGCGTGTCCCTATAGATTAACACATTATTCGTTTCTGTCTCACTTGTCCAGTGAAACAGAGGTAGTGAGCCTCTACTGGTATTGGGAAGGGAGAGATTAGGATTTATGACAGAGAAACAGACAAGCCCAGGGATCCAGGAGTTAGTTGACTTGGTAGATATACCTAGGAGTTGTAAGTTTTAGCACTGTCAGAAAAAATGAGATCTGAAATATTTGTATGTTGTAACCAATGATCAGATACAGAAAATATTTCTGTCTAGGAGACTTGACAGAAACTGGGCTGCTAACAATCAAAAGGAGACATAGGAAGAGATAAATCAAAAAGTACATCAAGTCAATGCCTTGAAGGCAAAATCAGCTGGATACCACTTATCTGTATTACTCTCAGTAGAAGTGAAGTAAAACCTCAAGGAAAAAAAAAAACATGACAGAAAATTAGCTCTGTAGTGAAAGTGAGTGTCAGAGACTAAGATGCAACAAACCGAGATTTCCCCTGGTTAGATCAATGTGGTACTTCCCTTTGTTTCCAGGATATTTTTGTATCTATACATCCTTTACCCAACTCCCTAGGCAAGAATTTCTCTAATCTCTGTAAGATACTAGTTAAACACACAGAAAATGTTTACTGTTGCTTTGTAGATATTTGTACAGCCTTTCAAACAGAAATAAAATCACACATACATACCAAAAAAACTGAATTGATATTCTCAGGAACCCCAGATTGGGAGTCCAGGGCAAGGGAGAGGTAGGAAGGTTAAAGATGAGGCAAAAGATAAATGTTAATATCCAAAACATTTGGCCTTAGGATATTTTGAAAATTATATAAATACATATCTGCATCTAATTCTCCTGTGGACATTTTAAAATATGACCATAAGCTGTAACTCACTGCATCAATAGATAGGGTTCACAGCTTGTATGTAGCTTTGTTCACAATACCCCAAGTCATTTCTGCCTGATATGCTTAAGAATTTTCCAGAGAGAAACCATAATTAGGGGCTCAGGGAAAGAAGATGAACCTTTGGGCCATCATGGGTGTGGCATCAAGCTATTCGGCTCCAGATCCAGCTATTGGAATCTTGCCAGATGACTTTTTCTATAGCACAAAAATATAAAATTGTGATTTAAATTACCAAAATATGAAAGACAGCATGCACTTATTTCTGGTTCTGTCTGCTTTTGCAAGTTCATCTCTGTTTCTTACTTATCTTGATTAAGGAGTATGTGTCCCTCCCAGCTTCAGAGAACAGGATGTGCCCATATCTGTTGCCTGGTATTAAAGCTATTAATATGCCTTATTAAGAATAAAAGAGAGGGCACCTGCAAATTCAAACCCAGAGGGGTAATGGTTTTAAGGTAGAAGGATGACTGCATCTATCTATCTATTTATTTATATTTTGGTTTTGAGGCCACATCCAGCTTGACTTCTGAATCTGCACTCAGAAACTAGTCCTGGTGATTCTAGCACAACCATATGAAATGACAGGAATCAAACCTTGGTTAGCCAAATTCAACAACAGTAGAATATAATAATCGAGTCAAGAGACCCAAACTATAACAATCTAAATATAAAATAAACCTGGTAGACTAAGCAGCTAAGGGAAGAGTTATAGGTTGCATGCTGGGAACTTGGTGGAGAAAGATCAACAATAGTTGTGGGAATGGCCCTAATTCACTATGACAAAATGCCTGGAATACATATATGAAGGACTTGTAATTCACAATGTTCTCAATAAAAATTTTTAATAAATATAAAAATGGCATCAAAATAAAGAGACCCTCACTCAGATCAATGGAATAGACTTGAACATTCAGAGAATGACCCCAGACATACAATCAATTAACGTTACTAATGGGGCAAGAAATGCAAAATGGAGCAAGTAAAGCCTCTCAATAAGTGGTGTTGAGACAACTAGTCAGCCACTGCAAAATAGCAAATTCAGACTTCTGTCTCACAACACAGAAATTGGCATACATCACACACACAAAAAAGATACTAGAATAACTGGTACTGGCATGGGGAGAGAGGAACTCTGATTCATTACTAGAGGGAATGCCATGTAGTCCAGACTTTCTGGAAAATAATGCATCCTCAGTAACAAACTTCTCACTTTGTTAGCATGTACTTGTTTTGACATGTTCTTTCAACCAGCTCAGTTCTATATCATATGTATAAGAGTTAGCATATGGTAGAATTACTTTTTCTTTCTTCCTATTTCTTTTTTTTAAATAATATCTTTATTTAAACACCTTGATATAGTGGATAAGCACCTCAGAAACACAGGTGAAGAGAATGGGAAAGTAAGTATCTCTGCAGCCACTGGCAGGGCTCACTGGAAATAGAGGACCACTAGTTATTAGGCACACTTCAGCATCACTTCCTCAGATTGAAAATAAAAAAAGGAGGCAGAACTTCTGTGACTTTCTATCTATACAGAATAGAAGATTCTCTGAAACAAAGAATGCCTACATTTCAGCAACTTAATATCATAATTCCAATTGGTGTAACATTGCAGTGAGGACAAAGGACATAGGATTTGTTCTGTGCAATTATTACATTTCTCCAGCTCTTTTGATCCAATTCTACTCTCCTGTATTAGAGGGATTGCATTTGGAGATATGACTAAGACACCTAGTATGATCATCTCAGCCCAAATGACTACACTTAAACTTCTCATATTCATTGTCAATATTTCATAGTTTCAGTTTGATAGACACTATCCCTTAATCTGTCATAGTCCTTAATTTGTCTTTTAATTCCAGAGTGACTACTTCCCTAAAAATGAACAAAAATATTCATTGAAAATCTTCTTTCTCCCTTCAAGAAAAGGGATTGATATAATATAAAAATATATTAAGGGCTGTTGTAGCTATCACTTACAGATCAATGACTTGTTCCTGTTATCTATTATGAAATAAATATCAGGCTGGACATTTATAATATTGCATTTAAATATTCCCATGTATACATTTCCAGTCTTAGAAATCATATTCATGTAAAACTCTCAGATATGCTATTATTAGCTCGATTTTTATATGATTATGGTATAGGAGTACAGCTATGATGTTGCCATGGTTATGTACCTATTAATGATTAAACTTGCTTCTTTATGCTAATTATAATGTGTATTTGAAAATGGAGAAGACATTTCAGTTTATTAGCAATAGTAAGATGTTTAGTTTCCAAAATATATTTGGATATTATAAGCCATTTGAAGCTCTCATGTTCAACAATTTCTTCTCTTCTATTCTCATTATGTTTTTGCCCTTGTTAGTTACAGTAATCATTCTTCAAAGGTATAAGAATGTTATGCATGATAGAGATATTATAACTTCCTGGGAAGTTTGAAGCAAAGTGAGAGTATGAATTATGCAAAAAACCAGAAATATGTCTAAAAACCATAAAGCACCAACAAATTGAATCTTTGTATTTATTTAATTTTTTTATCAGACCTATCCTCCTGAATCTACAAATTATTAAGGAAATAAACATCTCAGAATCATACCAGCAAGATTTAACAGCTAACTTTTTTTTTTACAGAAATGACTGCAACCTAAGGAAGTCAAGTGTTTCATATTTTATAAAATCATTCAATTAGTAGGCATTTCTAACTTCTAACACAGGAGGCTATTTATCTCTTAAATTTTATAATCTACAATACAAAATTTATTTAAATAAGACTTATTTGTGCAAGAAATTTGTCTATATTATTTTGCTCTTCATGAGAGAAAAATATTCATTAGTGATTTTTATGTTTATCTATTTTTTTCAATAGACATTCCCTGGGTGATTAATATGTGTCAAGACCTGCCCTATGTTGGGATACAACATAATGGTATGAATATAACTCCCATCATTGCAAAATTTTAACAGTTCTAAGAAATGAATACTTAGAACAAGATTTGTGAATCCATTACTAGACTTTTTGTTGTTTTGTTTTGTTTTAGGGTCATACCCAACAGCGCTCAGAGGTTACTCCTGACTCTACGCTTAGAAATTGCTCCTGGCAGGCTCATGGGACCAAATGGGATGCCCAGATTTGAATCACTGTCCTTCTACATGCAAGGCAAATGCCCTATCTCCATGCTATCTCTCGGGCCCCTATTTTTAAGGCTTCGTGAAATGAATTTTTAACTTAGCATTTTAATTCATCAGTCTATGTTTCTAGTCATTTCAAGAATTGACCAAGTTTCACCCAAATTAATTATGTATACCTCATTAGGAACCAAATTTAATTTCTGAGTGTTTTTATGTTTTGGCTGTACTCAGGGCTTACTCCTGACTCCATACTCTATATTTCCAGCATGACTTGAGGAGCCATATTACTTGCTTGGTATTGTATTTGCCTTATTTTAGCACCAGTAACCAATCTCCTTAATCTCTTTTGCTCCAGGAACCAAATTTATATGATTAGGATACTCTTTTCTCTTTATATGAAATAAAGTATATTCCACCATGACTTTATAATTAAATAATTAATTAAAATATACTTTGTAAATGTAAAATATGTTTTAAAGTATATGAATATATATTTAAAAATATAAATTTTAGAATTCAAGAATCAACATTGGTGTGGCTTTGATGGTCCTCAGCAGCTCAAGACCCTTGTGTTGAATCATAGCACTGAACAACCTGACCTGATATGTTGAGTATCAGCAAGAGAAGCCTCTGAGTTCCCTGAACATTGCATGGGAATACACTCACTAACAAAGTAAAGTAAGTAGTGTCGGATTTGAAATTCAAAGCTCAGCATGATTTCCTAATTATAGATAGTATCTATTTTCCTTCTTTAAAGCATTAAGTCTTGGTCTTTTGATTTGGCTTTAATCAATCTTGTTTGCAGAGAATAAAAAAGAAACACTAAAGAAGGGGAAATGTCTTTTACAAACCACTTAAAATGAATTATTGGTTCATAAAAGCAGAAGAGCATGAACAAGGGACCCCAAAAAATAAATAAATAAGAACTGAAACAACAGGACAATCAGAGGTAGTTATAATAGTATATTTGTGTGTATATATATATATAGTATGATATATGTTATATATATTATATATTTGCTTTGTGTGCAGCCTATACCAGTTTGATCCCTGGCATACCATATTATTCTTTTTTTCTTTTTTTTTTTTTGGTTTTTGGGTCACACCTGGCAGTACTCAGGGGTCACTCCTGGCTCCATGCTCAGAAATCGCTCCTGGCAGGCACGGGGGACCATATGGGGCATCGTGATTCGAACCGATGACCTTTTGTATTACCTCCATGCTATCTCCTGGGCCCCCCATATTATTCTGTAAGCCTGCCAAGAGTGATCCCTGGGCACAGAGCCAGAGGTAAGGCGTGGGGACTGCCAAAATAAACAAAAATGTAATCCAAACTGTCAGAGCCTTTGTTTGAGAGAAAATTAGAATTTTTCAGGGATTAAAAAAATGCAAAAAAAATGTACAAATATACAAATAGCACCAGGAAATAAAAACTAGATTGTGAATGTGGAATCTAATAAACATAAAATAACTACAAACATTAACCTTCCAAGGTTTAATTAAAGGAAAACAGCGCCTGAACAGAACAATTACTATCAAAAAAATAAAAATGATAATTAAAAGACATTAAAAAGCCAATGCAGAGATACATATTTTCATTAAAGTTTTTTTCAATCTCTTAAAGAAGACTGTTTCCAATCCTAAGCAGACTCTTTCATAATGTTTAAAAAACAGGCTTTTCAAGTCTGTATTCTCCCTTGAACACACATGTCAATTGCTTGTCTTTATGATTATTTGCTTGCTTATTTTCATTCTGGAGAATCCTGTGATATTTCTTGAACATACATTTTCCCTCTTCTCTCTCCTCATATCATTTTAAATAAGGTTCAATAAAAATAAACTTACTTAAAAAAAAAAGAAAAGAAAGATGAAAAGCAATCCTCCCAAACAGTTCCTATGAGGAAAACTTTGATACCAAAATCAGAGAACTCTCAAAATATGATCTATATGATTATAGTTTTACCTGATTAACACAGATGTAAGATATTCAAAAAAATTTTAGCAAACAGAATCCAAATTGTAGCAAAAAGTTTGTACACCATGAACAAGTAGGATTTTAATAAGCACATATCAGTGAAAATTATATGTCATTTCAATAGAAGAAATATGATTATATCAATATATGAAGAGAAAGCATTGGACCATATTAAAAACCCATTCATGATGAAAAATTAAATAACATGAGGGTTGACAGAAATTTCTTCTGATACAAATAAGAATAAAATGAACTAGATACTTAATTTTTATTATATGCAAAATGAATCATTATGAATCCCAAGCTTATGTATATATAATCAAGCTGCTATATGGCCAACTTCCTAAAATATATTTGTTTATGTGGGAAAATTTTATTCCTAGCCATTATTTTCTATACATGTTATTTATCTTCTATTTATTTGTTTGTTAATTTAATTATTTATTTATTTTTGGTCTTTTGGGGCCACACCGTATATGCTCAGGGGTTACTCCTGGCTATGCGTTCAGAAATTGCTCCTGGCTTAGGGGACCATTTGGGATGCCAGAGGATCAAACTGCGATTTGTCCTAGGCTAGCACGGGCAACACAGACGCATAACCACTCCCCGCCACCTTCTGTACATGTTACTTATTTTCTAAAAAATCAACAATTAAATTATAACTTCGAAGAGTGACCATCTTAGTTCCTACTATGAAATTACAAGACTAGAAAATTTTGTTACTGTTTTAATTTGCCTGTTGCACTGGTGATAGGTGGTGTTCTATACATGACTGAAACCCAAACACAATTATGTATGTAATCAAGGTGTTAAAATAAAAAAAAAAGAAAAAGAAAAAAATGTTTTTCAAAATTATTAAGCATTAAGTTAAAAGCATATATTAATCTGAGAATTCAAATAAAAGCCTTTGCTACAAGCACTAGAGGGTAAAGTGCTATTTTGTGTACAGTCAGTCATGTTAAATCCCTCATGTCACATACAGTCTTCAAAGCCCTGACCCAAGTGATCCCTGAATACAGAGTCAGGAATAAGCCTTGAGACCTATCAAGAGTATCCCCGCTAATAATTTAAAACATAAACTCGAGTCTTTGCTATAAAAACATTGTATCAGGAAGCTACACTTGTAATGAGTATGGTACAAGAATTCTGTGCATCAAGAACCAATTTTAACAGTATTATTGTACAGTACATAATATTGATTAACAAAACATAAATACAAATAGAAAACATTATATTAATTATAAAGGAGGATTTATGAGAAATCAGATTCTATATCAGATATATCTAAAGATAATTTCAGATATGTAACAACAAATTTTATACTTAAGTTGCTTTATTGTTCACTATAACATCCACTTATATTTATATATATAAATATATATATTTGTGATATATTTTATCATTTAATATATTGAACAAAGCAGACAAGACTCTTTCATATATAATAGATATAAAGGTTATGTCTATGGGAAACATATTTTTTATAATTGAAGACATGATTTTTTGAAGAACTTAATAAAGACAAGAAATATAAGCTTTGAGTCCATTTCTGTCTACAATAACATATGTTCTAATTATTTAAGAAACCATAGGTATAAGACATATACAAGAGAAAGCTATAATGGATAAATATTAATTGGTTATAAACCACCCTTGACTGCTGGTTTTATAAAAATATGTAACATAAAATAGATCTGTCATGGAACGTAGAAATAACTAATGATTCTATGATTCCCTCTAAAGAATTTTCTCTCAACATAGCATAATCATTTCAGCAATATATTCCATTGATATATATTTTGCATATACAGAATAGTTCTTGCATCCAACTTTGCAAAAACAAAATATTAAATCTGTATTATCAGATTTTTTTTCTCATTTAATTTTTTCATCTCTCTTGACCCACAGGATAATCTGGTATATTCACTTCTTTTACTTATATTTTATTAAATCCTATTAAGACTTCATCATAATAAACAAAAGTTGTATTTAGAAGTGAATGTGTATGTGAAAGCATAAAGAGCATCTCTGGAGCTTGGAATGTTTTTAAGACAAGCTAAAACTTAGGAAGACCTTTTTACTAAAGTAGGAAGACCAAAAAATATGGAAGCTCTCCAGGTGATTCATCTAATTCATTGACCTGAGAGTGCT
>PVKC010048063.1:0-10958 GCA_004027635.1 Crocidura indochinensis | reverse complement strand
ACCAGAAACAGAGGGAGTCACTCAATCTAGAAGACCCTGGGGAGAGTGTGGAGGATATGGGAGACAGAATGGGAATGGAGGTGGAGGGAGAACAACTTGGTGATGGGAATTCCCCTGATTCAATGTTTATTTGTAAATGGAATATTACTGTGAATATCATGTAAACCACTATGATTAAAATAAAAAAGTTATAAAAAAGAAGAATGAAAACCTGACAACAAACTGTTTTGTCACAAAGTTAAAAGTATCTTTGATCATTATATATGTTATATACATCATATACTTTTAAGTCTATCAATTTGTACAGTACATGGCATGGTTTATAATTCTGATTGTATTAGCCATCAGTAAATGATGCATTTATACTATTTGTAATAATAACCATTAGAAAAAAAGAATACTAAGATTTTCCTGCAAGAGTTTGAAAAGTCCATCAATATAAGTCATAATTATGTCACTGTGAAATTGAAATGTATCAATTGTAGATGCATTTTTAAATCTAAAATAAGAGTTTAGCATGGTCAAGGACTACAATAATTCTCTCTTTAATATATTTGACCCATATTCAATTCTCTTTTATATCAAGTCCTACCAGAGACATGGATATTCAGAATTTTGAAGTGAGTGACCTAGAACTTGGCAAAAAATGGTGCAGATTATACTTTGAATTAACAAACTCTTTACAGTAATTCATATTGATTACTTTCATTTGCCAAATTGCTTGTTAGCTGAGCCAGGTATGAAGAAATAAGCCCACATTTATTTCATGCAATGTTTTATACCACCAACTTGAAATTACTGTACAAATTGGGATTAGGAGAGATAAAGGGCACAGAGTTTATTAAAATCCTCAAGTGACCCTTAAGTCTCATGCATGTTTTATCTTGTTCTACTTCCTATTCATTTATAGTGCTGCAAAGTTAAAAAAAATAGATTGCCTTATATATTACCATGACCTTTTTTCTTTACACATTGATGAACAAGGTAATGAGCAGTAAAACAGAGAGACAGAGTGAGTAAGGTACCAGAAAAAGGGAAAATCACTTTACAATAATCTCTTAGCATGTTATAGACTTATGGCATTATAAATTGATTCCTTTGGATAATAATGTTTCCCAGTTTGGTGAGGATAACGCATCCTGTTTTCATTTCTGACAAAACCAAACTCAGGCCCCATAACACATACGCCATGTTATGCCTTTCCAAAGTTGCCTGTTGTCTTATGCTGAATCAGTAAAGAAACTTATTGCTTTTGGCAAGATGACAGACTTAATGAGAGAATGTGGTCTGGTATTTAGTTATAAAATGCAGCTATGCCTTGTTTCTTGCATACACACTGAGTAAAGAATACAACAGAACGGTTGCCTAAACAGACAGCTTCAGGAGACAGAAGGCAAAATAAATATGAAAGTAGAGGAGTGAATGATTATTACTAAGTACGCTAGCTATTTACCCTCAGAAATCAATGGTAAAAATCTGGATTCATTGTAAAGGAGAGGTTGGTGGCAAAAAAAAAAAAAAAAGATCTTTTCCTTTTTCCACATTCCTTTCTACTCATTTAGGAGAAATGCATTTTTTTGTAATGGGCTTTTGTAATGTGCATATTGTGAAATATGAGTATGGGTGGTGTTTATTGGTATTTATGTGTGTGAGCAGAGGCTGGTGATCTGTGTGTGGTGGATGGTGCTGTAAGCGCTTATTGTGTGTGACAATGAAGGTTATTGTATGTATGTGGGAGGGGTTGTTGCTAATAGCAGTTGTGGTGATACTGTGTGTAAATATGTGTTTGCTGGGAAATGTGGGTGTAGCTTTTGTCTAGGCAGGCCACAGAATTAATATTGTCATGTGAAAAATGCGTCTTTGATATTGATAATTTCTGGGGAATCACAGGTGGGTGCTAAGAGACTATTTGCTTTAAGTAACCAATGCTTTTCATGATAAGATCCAATCGCTAGTCTGTATAAAGTCCCAAGTTGCTTCAAAAAATGTCCACCCTTGAAGATTCCTTTAATTAAATTTATCTTCAGTCTTTAGCAGAGAATGTAGGAATGAATGAATGAGCACTAGGTAAAGGTAGAAGTGAGAAAAGGTAAAGCTTTGGTTTTTCTCTTGGGATGAGAGAATCAGAGTTCTCTTCTCTATAACTTAATGTAGCTCTGACATTTTTAGCACAATCTTGCCCTTTTCTTTTTTTAAAGTACTTTTTAAAAATAAATTCATTAAAAGAAAATGCATAATAGTTGACATAACTGATCATAATACATTTGTTTCAGGATGACAGGAAGCAAAGTTATCAAAATATAAATAAAATAGGCAATCTAAAATAAAAAAAAAAACAAAGAATTGGACAAAGAAAAGGAAAGTTCATCAGCAGATATATTTGTGACAATTATTATATCACCAAAAAGGCATTAATACTATAGAAGAAGCTTTAGTATGCTCTTCTGTTTTCTTTTTGTTTTGTTTTTTTTTAGGTAGTAAATGGACTAGAAGAAAAGAAAGGTGTGTGTGTGTGTGTGTATGTGTGTGTGTGTGTGTGTGTGTGTGTGTGTGTGGCAGTTGTTGTTTGCATAGGCACAGCAAAATATAGAAGAAATTGGAAGGAGAAACCTTTGGCCTAAAAACAAGGAAACCTCACCCCTGAAGTGTTTTGGTATAAGACCAACACCAGACTCCAGGCCTAATAGGTTGTCGACCCCTTCGACATTCTCTGTGGTCCTAGAAACAATTCTTCACCATCACAGTTGTTGCTGTCAGGTTCCTGTAGTTATAGATCTGGGTTTCTGTATAGGTTTTATGTTGAAGACTGCGTGATGTATGGCCTTTTCTGGTTTCATCTCGCCATTAGGTAGCATTGCAGAGAATCCTATCCTAAAAGCAGACTATTGCTGTTCCTAGCTTGTTATGGTGTCACAATACCATCTTTGGAGTAAGTCAATGCCATGACATGAGCCTTCCTTGTTAAGAGTTCTTAATCCTGATGATGGTGTTGGAAACCATGTTTGTTTCCTCAGACGATGTCCACTGTTCAGGGGTGAATGGTCAGTCTTGCCCCTTTCTTTATAAAAATTCTCCTTGATGGGTCAGAAAATAGAAAATAGTATAGTGGACAGAATAAATTGCCTTGCACAAACTGACTCAGATTCAATCCTTGGCATTTTGTATATTTTCCTGAGTGCTGCCAGGAGTAAGACCTGAGTATCTTGAGCTGTGGCCCAAAAAGCCAAGAAAGAAACACACACACACACACATACACACACACACACACACACACACACATTTCTCTTGATTATGGGAATAGTCTGGATTCTTAGAGCTAACAGAATTCTCTCTGGAGGCACTCTGATTCTTTGTAGCAGGTGCAAATTAGCCAAGGATGAACCGACTAATTAAGTGGTTTTGGGTGGTATCACAAAATGCCAAAGAAAACCTTTTAAACCAGCTTAGCTGGATTGAAATTTCTCTGTGCACCAAATTAAATCCTGATTCATACTAAACCACAGTGTCCTTCTGGGTATGTGGAATAACTTTGCTTCCTTAGTTAACATTTTTCCCCCTTAACCAAGTGAACAGTGGGAAGTGTATATAGTTTATTTTATTGTTTTAGGAGTATGTGTACAAATAATGCTATTTCAGCCACTAAAAGGACCAGAAAACAATAATTGCTTCTTCTGCTTTGTCCTCAGATGTGTTTCCAAAAAAATCAATGTCAGCTGGCTTTAGAGGAAATATCTTTAATGGTTCTGACGCTTCCAAGTCTCCTCAGGAGACTGGATCAATGTCTCTGTACTAACAAGAGAAGCTCAATGACTTGAGCAGCCTGGCTTGGTTCTAAGCAATTTCAGGGCCTCCAATAATTATAGAGGTGAGACACACAAAAGGCAAGGAGAGCTGTTAAGCTTAAGAAATAGGAAATGTAGAGATACTGTGAAACTGGGGAAATCTTTTTTGTTTCTTTTTGGTTATTTGGGCCACACCCGGTGACGCTCAGGGGTTACTCCTGGCTATGCTCTCAGAAATCGCTTCTGGCTTAGGGGACCATATGGGACTCGGGGGGATCAAACTGTGGTCCATCCTAGGCTAGCGCCAGCAAGGCAAAAAAAACGCCTTACCGCTCTGTGCCACTGCTCTGGCCCCATGGGGGGAGGGTGGATCTATCTCTGAGATTAAGGCAACAGCTGCTATTTATATAGTCAGTATGAAGAGAGTAAGAGCATTGTGTTATGGGAATGTTATCATAGTTTCTATCCATATACGATAGATGAAATTGACTGTGTGGGATTATATAAAACAAAACATGAAGTTTTTTTCAGATTGGATTAGGACCCACTTCAATGGTCTCATTTGAATTCAAACACCTCCTTAAATGCCCTTAGTCCACTTCCACACAGTCACACTCGGAGATACAGGGAATTAAGACTTAAATATGTACGTTTGGGAGGGGGAAGTATTCAGCACATAACTAGCAGTACCCAATGGTCTGGCTCCTGCAGAAACACTCAGCTTAGGCATCTGCACTCCATTTTTTCTCATTTGGACATGTAGACAACTATGCATTACAAACAAGAACAACACCAACATCACATATGCGGTGGCTTAATTAATGGTTTGCACTATCCCTAGACAAGAATCCCCAAAGAAACTTGTGATTATAAAGACTTGCTTGAGAAAGTGTGGAAAGGTTTGATTCTTGCCACATAAACCACTTTTTAATCATGTGAGTCTTTTTTACATTTAGGAGATGGTATATCCTTAAATAGTTCATAATTGGTACTTCAGTGTCTTCCAGCATTTGTTACCAAGCACAGTTACTGTTCTCTGAGATAAAGCATCTGCAGTGAGAAATGGTGTTTTATGCTCTCTATTTGTTGGTAGAATCTTGGAAGTCAATAACTGCTTTGCTTTCCAGATAAAGGTTCCCACTTGGAAGATGAGAACTTCAAAACGGCTTTTGCTAGTAAGTCAAGATGTCTCTACATCTTGTGGGGGAAGAAAAGTATCTAGCAGAAATGGAATATCTTAAGTATATGCTTAGAACTCTAAACTTAAAAAAATACATGTGTGCCCTTTGTCAGATAGAATACAAAAACAACAACAACAACAAACTAAACTAAATAGAAAACCAACCCTATGCTATTGATCCTCCTGTAATTTTATAATTTAGCACTAAATGTTCTCATGCCCCATTTAACTAATTTTACTTGATTGCTAGCTTGAATCAAAATGCTGTTGTCAGGGCTGAAGTATTTTTGCAATTTTGTGGGTCTTAGGAAGTAGTCTTCTAGAAAAGCATGAGATAGCTAACATCTGGAAGTGAATACAAGACCAAAATAATCCTTTACAATTTCTCTATTGAAAAAAATAGAGATTTAGGGACCTGAGGATAGCAAGCACAATGCCATGAGTTTGGTCCCTGGTGCTGTCTGCATCTGCTCAGTACAGTTCACTGTGTACTCTCACGGACTTTCCAACATCCCAGTTGAGTATGCAATCTTTGGGGCACCGCAGTGGGGTATTTATTAGTTCTGTATCGAAGGTATAAGACATCTGATGCACGCAACTATGCTGTATGAGTTCTGACCAGGAGTGTAAGCCCCATAGAGAGACTTGTTAAGTTCTATTCACAGAATGTGCCTACGTACCACAACTAAAGTAGTGTGATTCCTAGAGAGTTCATGTGCAACTTACTTAATGTAAGTATGTGACTTACTTACACAGTGTTTCTAGTGAACATGATGGTCAAGTAACTAAACACTGAAAGCATCTCTATCAAATGTGCCAGCACCACAAACAAAATCATATTTTTTTCTTTTAGAGGAAACCGAAATCACCATGCAGAAAAGCCATCTGCATTCCTATGTACAGCCTGGATATTAATAATTGCCAGAATCTGAAAACAACTCAAATGTTCAAGAACAAATGAGTGGATAAAGAATTTGTGGTGCATCTATACAATGGAATACTATGCAGCTATCAGGAAAAATGAAGTCAGGAAATGTGTTTATACATAGATGGGTATGGGGACTATTATGCTGAGTGAAATGAGCCAAAGGGAAAGGGATAGACATAGAATAATCTCACTCATTTGTGGGATAAAGCAGGATAGTATGGTAATAATACCAAGAGACAATAGAGACGAGGATCAGGAAGCTTGCCATAAAGAGAGATGAGTGCAGTTAGTGTAGAGAGGGTCTACAAGGACAATGATATTTAGAACTGATCATTCTGGACAAGAAATCGTGCTGAAAGGGGAGAAAATGACATGCAAGGCACCCCTTCATTAGCAATAGTGTAAATGACAGTGTCAAAAAGGAAAGAAAAACAGAGATGCAAACTGCCTGCCCTAGAGATAGGCAAGGGTGTGGGGGTGGAGAGTTAGAAAAAAAAGGGGGGAGTTATTGGTGGTGAGAAGGGTGCACTGGTGAAGGATGTACATCGGATGACTAAAACTCAACAATGAACATTTCTGATTCCATGGTGCTTTAAAAAAGCAATTAAATTTTTTAATAAAGAAAAAGAAATGATAGTATAGTAATAATATCCAGAGACAATAGAAATGAGGATAAGGAAGAACAGTCCATGGTAAAAGCTTTCTAGAGTACTGAGTGCAGCTAGGGTAGTAATCAGCACATAGTAACAATGATTGGAACTGATCACTCTGGACAAGTATTGGGTCTTGAAGGGGAATAAAGTGATATTCATGGTTGTCCCTTTATTAGCAATATTGCAAAGCACTGTGCCAAAAAAGAGAGAGTGAGAAAGAGGTATAGAAAGAAAGAAGAACAAAAGAAAAAGAAAGAATAAAAGAAATAAGAAAGAAAGAGAGAAGAAAGAAGAAAGAGAAGTAAAATATCTCTGCAGAGACTGGCAGGAGGACATTGATGACATGGTATGTGATCTGATGAAGGGTGGTGTACATTCAATATTAAAACCCATGAACAATTTTGTAACCATGGTGGTTAAATAAAGCAATTTTATATAAAATATACCCTAAAGTGAGAACATTTATCAAATAATTGTGTCAGTCAATTAATTCTGTATAAGCATTTAAATATTTTGATTACTTTTCTCAGAGATGTTCTTAGTAGTCAATTATAGTTATGTTACATTGGATTTCTCCTTGGAGAGCACCAAAACTAAGAGATGTACTAGCACTGATTCTATTAAATTAAATAATTGATCAATTTTTCTTCTTTTTCCTTTGCTCTGTTGTTGCAATGACTGGGGTTTCACTTATTGAGTATTAATATTAGTGCACTTGACCATCACTGGAGGGTAACATTTGTTGTGAGGTTGATGGATGTTTTGGTTAAGTTCCTAGCACAGTGCTGGCACATCGCTTAGTTTTGTAGCTATCCAAAGTTTACATTCTTTAGTCACATGCTTAAAGATATCTGTCTTACATTGGAGGTCACACACTTTCATTGCAATGCTGAACTTCCTGAAAGAATAGCCACAGAGATGATGCACGTGGTAAACACCCATGAAGACTGAACTCATGACCTCATGATTGCAGGTGTTTTTGTTGTTGTTTTAGCTGTTGAAGCATCAGTGGACCTGCTGTGCTCAAGTTGCAAAGCAATATAACCAAATTTCTTTCTAGTTTATAGTTTTTATGAATGTTATTTATAATTTGAAAATTTTATTCTAAAAATTGAAGAGTAATTGTATAGTATTTAGTGAAATGCTAATTTGCAATAGAGCCTTCATAAATAAGTTTTTCATATGGTCCAAAGCCTCATATCATTGGATAATAACATCTGCTCTGGCATCCTGGTGGATGATAACTTGCTCTATGTTATGAAACAACTGTATTAGAAGTTGGTGCCTTTTGAATTTATTTGCCTTTTGAATTCAGATGCCATCAATGCTTCAAAGTTCTTACATCTTTTTCTTACTCATGTCTGATGGTGGAGAGCTAAATAGTTCATCCAGAGGAAGTTAAAGCCAGATGCAAATTCATTTTCTTTGTTAATGTGGGTACATGGTTTAATTAAAAGTATGGTTGATTTTTGCTTCTCTAATACTACCCTGTATATACAATCAATTGAAAAATCAGGATTAGTTCTAAAATACAGACTATTGTTGTCAGATGGAAGGCCACGGGGTATTTAACACTATGGAAGAAAAACTCTCCAATTACTAGCATTGGATAGTCTTGTCTTTAGCTCTAGAAGCTGCTGCTTGGTAATTAGTGGCACATGTATTGTGCAGTCCCTTATACTTCCTTGCCTTAGGCAAATTATAGCCTCCTTAAGTCAGTGTTTTATTCTATATTAAAATTAAAATTAAAAATTGAATCACGCCAAAAAATTGAATCACTGTGAAATATAGTTTCAGATTTTGATTGAGTTTTAGTCATACAATCCATCCTTTTAACATCCATCCTTTAATCCTACATCCATCCTTCACCAGTGAAGTCGGTTCTCTCTTTCTCAGGCCTCACCCGGTGGTGCTCAGGGGTTACTCCTGGCATTCAGAAATTACTCCTGGCAGAAATTACTAAAGGGATCATAAGGGATGCAGGGGATCGAAAATGAGTCAGCAGCATGCAAGGCAAATTCCCTACCTGCTGAGCTATGGCTCCAGTCCCAGTTAGTGCTTTCTTAATGATTATTTTGTATTTTTGCAAAGGAAAGATAGTCACCATATATTAGGTAATAAAAAGTGATTGTGTGGAGTGAACGTGGTAGTATAGTAGGTAGGGCATTTGCCTTAAAGGTGAGGCTGAAGCAGATTTGATCCCTGGCACCCCATATCATTCCCTGAACACTGCCAGATGTGGTCCAAAAACAAACAAAAAAGGAATGTGTGCATAATGGTAATATACTTGCTAAAGCTAAATGTAAACAGACTTATAAAAATGAATCATGTAGGTAAACATTTTATTTTCTGTATGATTAATTATATAGGCTATATTGCATTTCTTTTTAAATATAGAATGCTTCATGAATTTGCATGTCATTCTTGTGCAGGGGCCATGCTAATCTCTGTATCGTTCCAATTTTAGTATATGTGCTGCCGAAGTGAGCACTATATTGCATTTTTAAGATAATTCACAAATTCAAAGACACACATAATCTTATCATAATCTTATCCTATTTATGCTCTTATTCTATTCTGGTTTCCTTAGGCAACAGGTTAGCACATCTTTAGTGCAATTGCCAATGTAAAAGTGGTGTCTTGATTTGAAATTTGTCTTATCAATTGTTTTCATAATTATGATATATTATATATCTTGAATAATATATATTCTTGAACATCTCCAAAACATCTCCTGTCTTCTTTAAATAATTTTTAAAGAACCATAATCTACAAAGTTATTGATAGTTGAGGTTTAGGCACATAGTATTTCAATACCAATGGCACCTCTAGTGTAAACTCCCATTACCAGTGGTCCTATATTTCATCATATCCTCATTCCCCACTACCCCTTTCTTGACAGTTACTCTCTAAAGTTTGGTGGTTGCAGATTATTTTTCTTGAGTCTGTGATTGTGTGCTTTGGATTTATAGCTATACGACTCTCCCACATTCCCAGTATAGCTGAACCCCCTACTTCTGTATCACCATTACTTCTCTTTCCCATCTTCTTCCTTACTTTATTTCTTTCTGCTTATAGGCTTTATTGAATACCTGTGTATTTACATCAAGAAAGATAAAAATAAAGATATGTTCTGTGATAAGGCAGTTATAGAATGCTTGGGAGTATTAAGAAAACAATATTGGAGTCAATATATATTTTAATCTTTATGTAAGCACCATGGTTACAAACATGTTTGTAGTTGAGTTTCAGTCATAAAATGTACACTGACCCTTTACCAGTGCAACTTACCCACCACCAATGTCCCAATTATCTTACACCCCCATCCTTTGCCTGTCTTTGAGACATACATATTTCTCTCTCTCTCACTATCATTGTCATGTTAATTGCTAGAATAGTTATTTCTCTAACTGAATTCACCACTCTTTATGGTATGATTTATATCATTGACTGGTCTTTTTGGCCCTCATCTCTATTGTCTCTGTATACTATTACCATATATATTTTATTTTTCTTAGAATCCCACAGATGAGTGCAACTATTCTATGTCTACTTCACTCCATCTGACTCATATCACTGAGCATAATAATCTTCATGTTCATTCATGTATAGGAAGATTCTATGACTTTATTTTCCTGATGGCTGTGTAGTAATTCATTGTGTACCACAGTTTCTTTAGCCACTCATTTGTTGTTGGGCATCTGGGTTGTTTCCAGATTCTGGCTATTATAAGTAGAACTGCAATGAACATAGGCATGCAAAATTCTATTTTTTTGTATTCCTAGTGTATATCCCTAGGCGTGGTATTGCTGGGTCATAAGGAAGCTCAATTTTCAGGTTTTTATTTTTTTAGAAATATTCATATTGTTTTCCAGAAAGGCTGGATTAGATGACATTCCCACCAACAGTGAATGAGAGTTCCTTTCTCCACCCCCACCACACTGATTGTTCTTGTTCTTTGTGATGTGTCTCTGTGGTGTGTGATGATATCTCCTCATTGTTTTTAATTGCATCTCCTTGATGATTAGTGAATGAGGAGACAGTAGTCAAGAATGAGCAGCACTTTGAAGATGCATGAAAGATAGGTGAATTTCATTCTGTGATAATGCCCTTCCTTAAAATAACTACAGCCAATAATCAGCTTATCTAAATGCTTAGGGGTAAAGTTTACTGATATCTACAATTTTAAAAATAAAATGAATTGATGGAAAGCTAGTTTGACTATTAGGTGAAAAAAGCAAACACAAGTCATTGAATTATATGATATTTATAACAAAATCATTTCACATTTATTGTAAGAGATATTTTCAGGTTTTGGTCCTGAACCTGGCTCTACCCGGCATGGGGCCTGGGGTGGCCCCAATGTCGAAGACTTTCTCCCTTGCTTGGGCAGGCTGGGAACCTTGTTAGGCCCC
>PVKC010048062.1:0-10959 GCA_004027635.1 Crocidura indochinensis | reverse complement strand
TATTACATTTTTTATTTATTAATATTTTTATTTTGATCATAGTGGCTTAAATATCTTCCACATTAGTATTTAGGTACATACTAACATTGAATCACGGGAATAACCACCACCATGTTTGCCCTCCCACCTTCCCCATTCCCTTTCTGCAACCCATATCCTCCACCATCACCCCCAGGCTGCTAGAGTAGGTGGTCCAATCTTTGAATAGCTTACTATCGGTGATCATACATCTGTTTAGTCCTGGTGCCCTCCCTTGTTTCTCCCTCTATTTGAGAGGCTAAGCTATGAATCTATTATATTTTAAAAAATAAGTTCAAGGCCAGAGATATCATACAAGGATTAAGATGTTTGTCTTGCAAGCAGCTCGCCCAAGTTCAATTACAGCAATGTTGTGTATAACCCAAAGAATAATAAAGAAATTTATTAATTAGTTTATAATTTAAAATGAATATTTTGTACTCAAAATGAAAATGAAAATCACTTTATGAGTATTTATACTTAGAACTTCTAATTTCAAAGATTAAAACACATATAAACAAACACATATTGAAATTACTTTATGTTTTTATTTAAGGCATAGAGGAGATACTCATTAATAATTTTGAAGTGGGAAAACAGATGAAATTAGTTACTTGATACACTGCATTAACATAAATGCCATCATTGATATTTTCAGTAAGGTAGAATGTGTCTGCTTTCAGTGATAACACAGGTTAACTTCCTTGAAATGTCAACGTTTTCCTTGCTCCACTTAGGATTTCTTGCTCCTTTATCGAAAATTAGGTAATTGTATGTCTGGGAACTCAAGCCTATTGCACGGACATGAGGGTCTGTCTTTATTCCAGTAACATGCTGTTTTGATAACTATTGCTTTGTAGTACAGTTTAAAGTTGGGGAATGTAATGCCGCCACTTTCCTTTTCCCTAGGAGTGCTTTAGCTATTTGAGGGTGAATATTGTTTCAGATGAACTTCGTAAGTGTTTGATTAACTTCTTTGAAGAATGTCATTGGTATTTTTAAGGGGATCACATTCAATCTGTATAATGCTTTGGGGAGTATTGCCATTTTAATGATGTTAATCCTGCCAATCCATGAGCAGGGTATGCCTTTCCAATTCCATGTGTCCTCTCTTATTTCTTGAAGCAGGGCTTTATAGTTTTCTTTGCATAGATCCTTCATGTTTTTGGTCAAGTTGATTCCAAGATATTTGTGTTTGAGTGGCACTAATGTGAATGGGATTACCTTCTTGATGTCCTTCTCTTCCCCATCATTATTGATGTATAAAAAGGCCATTGATTTCTCTGAGTTAATTTTGTAATCTGCCACCTTGCTATATGAGTCTATTGTTTCTAGAAGCTTTTTGGTAGAGGCTATAGGGCTCTCCAAGTAGAGTATCATGTCATCTGCAAACAATGAGAGCTTGACTTCTTCCTTTCTTATCTGGATTCCCTTGATATCATTTTCTTGCCTGATCGCTATCTCAAGCACTTCCAGTACTATGTTGAAGAGGAGTGGTGAGAGAGGACAGCCTTGTCTTGTACCAGAATTTAGAGGAAAGGATTTTAGTTTCTCTCCATTAAGAATAATATTGCCATTGACTTGTGGTAAAGCTCTTCAACAAGTTTTCCTGGCAGAACTGGTTAGCCACTTGCAAAAGAGCAAACATAGACCCCCAGACCTTGATATCAGACCTGATACCATAAGGTATATAGAACAACACGTCACTAAAACACTCCATGAACTTGAGACTAAAGGCATCTTCAGGGAGAACACTGCACTTTCCAATCAAGTGGAAGCAGAGATCAACAGATGGGAATACCTTAAGATGAGAAGCTTCTGCACCTCAAAACAAATATTGCCCAATATACAAGAGCCACCCACCAAGTGGGAGAAACTATTCACCCAAAACCCATCAGATAAGGGGCTAATATCCAAAATATACAGTGCACTGAGAGAACTTTACAAGAAAAAATCATCTAATCCCATAAAAAATGGGGAGAAAAAAAATGAACAGACACTTTAATAAAAAATAATACAAATGGCCAAAAGGCACATGAAAAAAATGCTCCTCGTCACTAGTATCAGGGAGATGTAAATCAAAAAAGCCCTGAGATACCATCTCACACCACAGAGTTAGGATACATCATAAAGAATGAGAGCAGTCAGTGCTGGCAGGGATGTGGAGAGAAAGGAACTCTTATCCACTGCTGGTGGGAATGCCGTCTAGTCCAGCCTCTATGGAAAGTGATATGGAGATTCCTCCAAAATCTGGAAATTGATCTTCCATTCGATCCAATATTCCACTCCTAGGGATATAACCTAAGAACACAAGAATACAATACTAAAACCCCTTCCTCACACCTATATTTATTGCAGCAGTATTCACAATAGCCAGGCTCTGGAAACAACCAAGATGCCCTTCAACATATGAATGGCTAAAGAAATTGTGGTACATATACACAATGGAATATTATGTAGCCGTGAGGATAGATGAAGTCATGAAATATTCTTATACATGGATGTACATGGAATCTATCACTTTGAGTGAAATAAGTCAGAAGGAGAGAGAGATTCAGAATAGTTTCATTCTTCTATGGGTTTTAAGAAAAATAAAAGTCATTTTTCAACAATCCTCAGAGACAATGAGAGGAGGGCTGGAACTTCTAGCTCACTTCATGAAGCTCACCACAAAGAGTGGTGAGTGCAGTAATAGAAATAACTGCACAGAGAACTATCCTAATCATGTGAATGAATGAGGGACCTAGAAAGCCTGTCTGGAGTATGGTGGGGGTGGGGTGGGATGGAGGGAGATTTGGGACAAAGGTAGTGGGAATGTTGCACTGGTGAATGGGATGTTCTTTACATGACTGAACCTAACCATAATCATATATTTAATCAAGATGTTTAAATAAAGGGAAAAAAGAAAAAATGAAGTCAAAAAATAAAGGAGAGAAAAAAACACTTGAAGAAGATGTAAGGTACTTAATGAACATAGACACAAGAAATGATCTATAAATTATAGCATTACCAGAAGGGGAAGTAAATGGGAAAATGGGGAAAAACTAGTAAGGGAGATAAAAGCAGAGAAATTCCCCACCTTTGGGAAAGAGGTTTCTCTACAAATCCAAAAGGCAAAGAGTGCCAAATAAAATGTACTCTAACATAACAATATCAACACATTTAGTAATACAAATGGAAAAAATAAAGAGGGATATGAACTCTCTAAAGAAGTAGAGGAGAAATGAAACCTGAAATATAAAGGAAAAATGTAAGAATCAAACAAGATAATACACTTGAAACAATCCAGGCAAGAAATAGTGTAATGACATATTCAAATTACTGAAAGAAAGAAAAAATTCAACTTAGAATCCACTACCCAGAAAACTTCTAATTTACATGTAAGGAAGGATTAAAAACAGACAAAAAAACTCAATATTTTCACTAAGCAAATCGACCCTAAATAACTACTCAAAGAGCAATAACACAAACCAGCACCCCAATTGTAACAACAACGTACACATATAATGGCAAACAGCTCTTTCTGTCAATAATTTCCTTATATGTTAATGGACTAAACTCTTCTATTAAAAGGCACAAGTAATGGGCTGGATCAAGACACAAAGCCCAGACATCTGCTGCCTGCAGCAAACAAACTTAAAAGTTCAAAATAGACTCAGGCTCAGAGGAAGAGGAAGGAAAACAATGATACAAACCTCTGGAAAAGAAATACTGCTGGATTACCGTACTCATATTTGACCAAAATGAATTCAACCTCAAGAAGTACTGACAGGGATAGTTACTGCTTATTGAGCATGGAAAGAATAGACCAAGAAGTATTAACTCTTGTCAACATCTATGAACCAAGTGTAAACCTGGCACAATACATAAGATTTTGCTCACAAATTTTCAGAAATACATGGACACAACCATAATAGTAGAGGGAGATTTCAACACACTATTATAGCCACTAGACAAATCCATTAAGCAGAACACTAGCAAAGACATGAGATCCCTAGAAGTTAGAAGAATAATGGGTAATAGATATATCCAGGTCATTTCATCTTCTAAAAACACAATAAACATGCATCTCAAATGAAAATGGAACATTCTCCAGAATAGTAGACATTCTATGACGCACGTATAACCTACATAAAGAAACAAATATAAGAATTATATCAACAACTCTATCAGACCAAAACACAAAAGAGATGAAGTTTGACTATAAAATAGGATGTGGAAAAAATTTAGCATGTGGAGACTAAACAACATGCTGCTCAAAAACAGCTGCCTGCATCAAAGATGAAACCATATAAAGATTCCTTAAGATGAATGACAATGAAGAAAAAATTGCCAAAATCTATGGGACAAAGCAAAAACAGTAGTCAGGGGGAAACTTACAGAAATACAGGTCTATATCAGAAAGAGGAAAATGACTAAGTCAGCAGCTTAAAGGAACACCTTCAGTATAATAAAATCGAACAATAGGAAAGGAACCCAAACACAGGTAAAACAAAATAAAATATAAAAACCAGAGCAGATATAAACAACATAGAAACAAAGAAAACAATACAAAGTTGAGTTTATCAAAGACTTCTACTTTCATTTGTTCACATTATTTGAGTAGTTTAGACATTGTCAGATCGTTTTCTTTAAGGTTCTCTTCCAATCTCTTCTGCTGTATGGAGATGTTCTGCATCTCATTCTCTGACTCATCATCTGGATTGCAGATGCTGCTACTCCAGGGGAGAGGCTTTTCATTGAGGTTTCTAATTTATATATCAAGTTTTTCAGACATGTTATTACAGTATGAAGTTTTCTAATTTCAATCTTCAAATCTTCTTGATTCTTATTTTTGTTCCATTCAAGTCTATCTATGTATTCTTTGAGCTCTATGGATATCTTCCATAATTCTTCTATAAATACCTTATATGAGAGGATAACTAGCTGTCTGGTACTTTTTGAGTCATCAGAGAAGCTATCTCGATTCTCTATACATGGGGATGTACTGAAATATTTCCCTATTGTGATGCTTGTAGTATGCTTTCTACTATGTGCTGAGGATCAGTGGTTAAAAGATGTGCACGGCCATAGAGCAAAGAGGAGCGGCTGCACTCCTCTGGCTCCACCCAAAAAGCAAGCAGAGAGCATGGCAGCAGACCTTTATAATGGCCCTAGGTGTCAAATCACATGTCAGGAATCAGCCCCACGTTGTTTGTATGGGGACATCTTACTGGGTATGGGTCCTGGAGAGATTATGTTCATTGGTGTCTTCTGGGCTTTCTCCTGCAGTTCCATCAGTTCTTAACTCCTCTGGATGGTATTAAGATTCTGGCTATTGCAAATAGTGTTGCAATGAACACAGGCATTCAGAGGGCAATATCCATATTGTTTTTCAGAGAGGTTAAACTAAATGGTATTTGCACCAACAGTGAATGAGAAACCCTTTCTCTGGACATCCATGCCATCATTGGTTTGTTCTTGTTCTTTGTGATGTGTACCAGTTTCTGTTTTACCTATGAGTTCTTGTATATACTTTATAATCCTGGGTCTAATATCAAAGTTTGTAATTCATTTTGATTTGACCTTTGTGCATTGTGTTGAATAGAGATACAAGTTTGCTTTTTTGCAAGTGGCTGACCAGTTTCCCCAAAAACTAAGTGTTGAAAAATCTTTCCTTGCTGCATTCATTTGTTTTATGACCATTATCAAAGAATAACTGACTGTAGGTCTGTGGAACAGTCTATGAATATTCAAGTCTATTCCACTGACGTGGGTCTGTCTTTATTGCAAAAACAATACTTTACACTATTGCTTTGTAATACAATTTAAAGTTGAGGGAGTTGATGCCTATTATGTTATTTTTCTTAGAATTGCATTAGTTATTAATGGGCATTTATTATTCCAAATTAATTTCAGGAGTGTTCATTCTATTGTTTAAAAATATAACGGCTGTCCTTAGAGGTATTGCATTAAATATGTTAACTGCATTGGGAATATTGCCATTTTGATTATTTTAATCCTCCCAATCCATGAATAGCATTTGCGTTTGCATTTCCTTGTGTCATCTTTTATTTTTTTATATTTTACTTTTTTTGTTTACGCCTGGCTATAAGCTCAAAAATTGCTCCTGGCTTAGGGGACAATATGGGACACCAGGGATCAAGCCATGCGGATCAGCTGCATGCAGGGTAAGCACCCTACCACTATGCTACTGCTAAGAACAATATTTAATTCCTTTTTGGATCATTCCTTTATTTTACTTGCTTCTATTTTTTAAAATTAATATATTTATTTAAACACATTGATTTAAACACCAATATCATGTGATTGGGTTTCAGTCATGTAAAGAACAGCACCCTTCACCAATGCAATATCCCCATCACCAATGTCCCAAATCTCCATCCTCTCCACCTCGCCTGTACTGTACACAGGCTTTCTACATCCCTCAATCATTCACATTGTTATGATAGTTCTCAATGTAATTATTTCTCTAAGTGCATGCATCACTCATTGTGGTGAGCTTCATGTAGTGAGCTGGAACTTCCAGCCCTCCTCTCTTTTGTCTCTGAGAATTATTGCAAGAATATATTTCATTTTTCGTAAAACCCATAGATGAGTGAGACTATTTTGCATCTATTTCTCTCCCTCTCACTTATTTCATTCAGCATAATAGATTCCATGTACATTTATTCATAGGAAAATTTCATGACTCTATATCTTCTGATGGGTGCATAATATTCCATTGGGTATGTGTACCATAGTTTCATTAGTCATTCATCTGTTGAAAGGCATCTTGGTTGTTTCCAGATTCTGGCTATTGTAAATAGTGCTGCAGTGAATATAGGTGTGAGGAAGGGATTTTTTTCATTGTATTTTTGAGTTCCTAGGCTATATCCCTAGGAGTGATATAACTAGATTGTATAAAAGCTCAATTTCCAGGTGCTGGAGGAATCTCCATATCACTTGCCATAAAGGTTGGACTAGACGACACTCCACCAGCAGTAGATAAAAGATCCTTTCTCTCCACATCCCTGCCAGCACTGCTTGTTCTCATTCTTTGTGATGTGTGCTAATATCTGTGGCGTGAGATGGTATCTCAAAGTTGTTTTGATTTGCATTTCCCTGACAATTAGTGATGTGGAGCATTTTTTTCATGTGTTCTTTTTGGCCATTTGTATTTTTCTTTTCTTTTTCTTTTCTTTTTTTTGTCAAATTGTCCATTTCTTCTCCCCATTTTTGATGGGATTAGATTTTTTCTCCTTGTTAAGTTCTGTCAGTGCCTTGTATATTTTGAATGTTAGCCCCTTATCTGATGGGTATTGGGTGGATAGTTTCACTCAGTGGGTGGCTCTTGTATCCCATGCGCTGTTTCCTTTGAGGTGCAGAAACTTCTCAGCTTAATATATTCCCATCTGTTAATCCCTGCTTTTATTTGTTTGAAGAGTGCAATTTTCTCCTTGAAGATAACTTTAGTCAATGTTATGGAGTGTTTTACCTATGTGTTGTTCTACCTTTTACCTGATACCTTATAGTATCAGGTCCGATATCAAGGTCTTTAATCCATTGGGAATTTACCTTTGTACATTATGTTAGCTGGTGGTCTAAGTTCAATTTTTGCAAGTGGCTAGCCAGTTGTGCCAACACCACTTGTTGAAGAGGCTATCCTTGGTCCATTTAGGATTTCTTGCTCCTATCAAAAATTAGGTGATTGTATGTCTGGGGAACATTCTCTGAGTACTCTGATCTGAGAGTCAGTCTTTATTCCTATACCATGCTGTTTTCATAGCTATTGCTTTATAATACAGTTTAAAGTTGGTGAAATAATGCCTACATATTCCTTTTAACAAGGATTGCTTTAGCTATTCAAGGGTGTTTATTGTTCCAAATGAATTTCAAAAGTATTTGATCCACTTCTTTGATGAATGTGATGGGTATATCTAGAGAGATCGCTTTAAATCTGTATAATGATTTGGTGAGTATTGCCATTTTATGATGTTAATCCTGCCAATCCATGAGCAGGGGATGCTTTTCCATTTCCGTGTGTCCTATCTTATGTCTTGGAGTAGGGTTTTATAGTTTTCTATGTATAGGTTCTTCTTTAGTCAAGTTGACTCCTAGATATTTGCATTCTTTGGCACTAATGTGAATGGGTTTGTTTTCTTAATGTCTATTTCTTCCCTGTCATTATTGGTGTATAAAAAGGTCATTGATTTTTGTGTTTATTTTGTAGCCTGCCACCTTGCTATATGAATCTATTGTTTCTAGAAACTTTTTGGTAGAGTGTTTAGGGTTTTCTAAGAATAGTATCATGTCATCTGCAAACAGTGAGAATTTGACTCCTTCCTATTGTATCTGGATGCCTTTGATATATTTTCCTTGCCTAATAACTATAGAAAGTTCTTCCAGTACTATGTTGAAGATGAGTGGTGAGAGAGCACAGCCTTGTCTTGTATGAGAATTTAGAGGAAAGACTTTTTGTTTTTCTCCGGTGAGGATAGTCTTTACCATTGGCTTGTGGTAGATGGCCTTGGCTATATTGAGAAAGGTGTCTTTCATTTGCCTCTTGCAGAGAGTTTTCATCAAGAATGGGTGTTGGAACTTATCAAATGCTTTCTCTGCGTCTATTGATATGATCATGTGATTTTTATTTTTCTTGTTGATGATATTGTGTATTATGTTGATAGATTTACTAATGTTAAACCATCCTTGCTTTCCTGGGATGAAACCTACTTTATCGTAGTGAATGATCTTCTTGATGAGACATTGAATCCTATTTGCCAGGATTTTGTTGAGGATTTTTGTATCTGTGTTCATAAGTAATATTGGTTTGTAATTTTCTTTTTGGCAGCATTTCTCTCTGTTTTTCGTATCAAGGTGATGTTGGGCTAATAAAAGCAATTTGGAAGTGTTCCCATTTTTTTCAATTTAATGAAAGAATCTGGCGAAGATTGGTAATAGTTCCTCATAAAAGGTTTAAAAGAATTCATTAGTAAATCCATCTTGGCCTGGGCTTTTCTTTTAGGACTGACATTTGATTAATGTTGTAATTTAATCAATAGTGATGGGGTGCTTAGATATGCTACATCTTCCTTACTCAACCGTGGAAGGTTATAAGTATCCAAAGAATTCATCCATTATCTCCAGGTTCTCCTGTTTATTGGCATAGGTTTTCTCAAAGTAGTCTCTGATTACGCTTTGAATCTCCCTAATATCTGTTGTGATCTTTCCCTTTTCATTTCTATTACGGGTTATCAAGATTCTCTATTTCTGAGTTTTGCCACTCAATCATGTGTATTTTTCATATTTTTTTAGGTTTTTTAGACTTCCACTTCATTGATTTCTGCTCTAAGCTTTGTTATTTCCTTCTGTCTCCCTATTATTCATTCCTTTTATTGGTCATTTTCTAATTTCATATGCTGCGCCATTAAGATATTCAGGTATGCCCTTCTTTCTTCTTGATGTGCGCTTGCAAAGCTATAAATTTTCCTCTCAGGACCGCTCTTTCTGTGTCCCATAGATTCTGATAGTTCATGTCTTTATTGTCATTTGTTTCCAGGAAAGTTTTGCGTTCCTCTTTGATTTCATCTCATACCCACTGGTTGTTCAGTAGTAGGCTTTTAAATTTCCATTTGTTAAAATTTTACTTCTGTGTCCCTTTGTAGTTCACATCTAATTTCAGATCCTTGTGGTCAGCAAGGTAGCCTGCAAAATATTTTCTTGATTTTATGGAGGTATGTTTTATGTGACAGCATGTGGTCTATTCTGGAAAATGACCCACGTACATTGAAGAAGAATGTATATTCAGGTTTGGGGGATCGGGTGTCCTAAATACATCTACTAGTCCTCTTTTTCCATTTCTCTTTTCAGGGCTAATATATTTTTGTTGGGTTTCAGTCTGGTTGGCCTATCAAGTGTTGACAGGGCCGTGTTGAGTTCTCCCATAATTATACTGTTATTATATATGCCTTTCAAAATTTTCAATAATTGTATGAGATAATTTGCTAGTCCCTCATTGGGTGTTATGTGTTTGGTAGTGTGATTTCTTCCTGTTTCACATATCACTTGATTAGTACGAAGTGTCTATCTTTGTCCCTCACAACTTTTCTGAGTCTAAAGTTGGTGTCATCAGATATTAATATGGCCACCCCAAGTTTTTGAAGGGTGTTGTTTGCTTGGATTATTTTCGTCCAGCCTTTGATTTTAAGTCTATGTTTGTTCTGACTATTCAGGTGTTTCTTGTACTTAGCAGAAGGTTAGGTTCATCTTTTTGATCCATTTCACAATTTTGTATCTCTTAATTGGTGCATTTAGTTTATAAACTTTGAGGGGGATGATTGTCATAGGATTTAATGTCATCTTAGTATATAAGTGTGGTGGTTCGTTGGTCTCTCTTGTCTTAAAGTAGAACTTTCAGGTTTTCCTTTAAGGCTGGTTTTGCATCTGTGAAGTTTTTGAGTTGTTGCTTATTCATGAATCTATGTATCCTTCCTTCAAACCTAAATGAGAGTTAAGCTGGGTGCCGTATTCTAGGTGAAGCCTCCATTTCATTCCGTCTTGTCATAATACCCCACCACTCTCTTCTGGCCTTGAGTTTTTCTTGTGACATAGATGGCCTTGACTATATTGAGAATAGTACCTTCCATTCCCATATTTTTGAAAGTTTTTATAATGAATAGATATTGACCTTATCAAATGCATTCTCTGCATATGCTGATATGATCATGCGGTTTTTATTTATTCTTTTGTTGAGATGGTTTACTACATTGATTGACTTGCATATGTTCAACCATACTTGCATCTCTGTAATGAAACATACTTGATCATGGTGTATGAAGCATTGGATCTTATTTGCTGATTTTTGAGGATTTTTTACTTGTTTTCATCAGAGATATTGCTCTGTAGTTTTCTTTTCTTTTCTTTTTTTTTTTTTTTTTTGCACAACATTTTTGCATACTTTTG
>PVKC010048061.1:0-10959 GCA_004027635.1 Crocidura indochinensis | reverse complement strand
CCATCAGATAAGGAATTAATATCCAAAATATACAGGGCACTCACAGAACTATACAAGAAAAAACATCTAATCCCATCAAAAAATGGGGAAAAGAAATGAACAGACATTTTGATAAAAAAGAAATACAAATGGCTAAAAGGCACATGAAAAAATGCTCCTCATCATTAATCATCAGGGAGATGCAAATCAAAACAAAATGAGATACCACTTCACACCACAGAGATTGGCACACATCACAAAGAATGAGAATAATCATTGCTGGCGGGGATGTGGAGAGAAAGGAACTCTTATCCACTGCTGGTGAGAATGCCGTCTAGTCCAACCACTTTGGAAAGCAATATGGAGATTCCTCCAAAATCTGGAAATTGAGCTCCCATTTGACCCAGCTATTCCACTTCTAGGGATATATCCTAAGAACACAAGAATACAATACAAAAACCCCTTCCTCACACCTATATTTATTGCAGCACTATTCATAATAGCCAGGCTCTGGAAGCAACCAAGATGTCCTTCAACAGACGAGTGGCTAAAGAAACTGTGGTACATATACACAATGGAATATTATGCAGCTGTCAGGAGAGATGAAGTCATGAAATTTTCATATACATGGATGTACATGCAATCTATTATGCTGAGTGAAATAAGTCAGTGGGAGAGAGATAGATGCAGAATAGTCTCACTCATCTGTGGGTTTTAGGGAAAATATAAGTCATTTTTGTAACAATCCTCAGAATGAGGGAACTGAAAAGCCTGTATGGAGTACAGGTGGGGGTGGGTTGGGAGGGAGGGAGTTTTGGGGCACTGGTGGCGGGAAAGTTGCATTAGTGAAGGGGGTGCTTAAAAAAGAAGTTAAAGAAAAAAATCAAAAAAAAAAAAGAAAAAAAATAAGGCCTCGCAATTCTTATCACAGGCTGTGTTCTTTACACTGACTGTATAGAATGAGGAGGTACAGTAAATGCAGCCCATATGCACCTCAACCCAGACCCTTGCCGGGTCTGTATCGTGAATCTGGGGACAAAAAAAATCTATAGGTACTTGTGACTAAGAAATGTGAACGCATGGAACACTAAACATACTTTTGATAGGGTTACATTACAAATTTCCACCATCAGTTTACTACTTCTATTGATAATTGATGGTGTACTTTAAGAACATTTTTGCATCAGTAATATGAAATAAATTTTTGCCAATGGGGACTTTGTGGGGGATAATTGTGAAACCGGGGATACTGGTGGAGGTAGTAGGACATAGGTGGTGGGATTAGTGTTGGAAAACTGTATACACAAGTCAACTATATTATGAAAAACTTTGTTAACACACTGTCTTAATAAAAATATTTTAAACATAAAACAAAAGTAATCTTTTGTATATCCATCATCTAAATCTGAAATAATGAACAACAATTAAAAAGTAAACCACTAACATCAGTTTTGTAACATATGCACTTCCAGGCAAGAACTTGATCCCTTCTGCAGTTTTCATTCTCTGTGCTAATAACGTGGGAAACCTTGACCCCAAAACATTTACTTACTATATCTGTTTCCCCACTAAGATTCTAAGCCCTTTAAAAACAAGTTACTCAAGTATTAATGTGCAGATCAACCTATGACATCAAGCTATTTCACTCACTTTAAGGTTATAGGCTGCAAAATACACAGGCATTTCTGGATAAGGAATTTGAACTCATGGCGGGCTGGGTTACTGTGATGCTCCAGTTACCAAGAGACAACAGACCTGTCCCTGACCATATTGTCCCTGTTTTAATACTGTTGCAAGCTACTATGTTAAACAACATCAGTTCCATGATATATGTGCTCTATTATATCCCTGATGGTTAAGAGCAGTCAAGCAGATGAATCTGAGCTACAAGAAATGTCCACCCTTCCCTGAAAGCTCTGAAGAGAGCAAAATCCCCCTCAGCAATACTCTTGATCCCTGGGTTTTGATGCATGGCATGTAATACACTTCTAAGAGCCAGAGACTTTTCACATACATTGTGTTCTCTTGGGATAAGTACCTCATGAAATCTCAGCTAAACAATTATTTGCCTGCCTTATGTGTCCTTCCTCAAAAGATTCTGTGACCTTTGTACACATTTCACCTAGAGGCTAATTCACTGCTCAATCTCTCTCTAAACAGAAGTAATTTCAATCACTATAATGCCCAGGTTGAAACTTAGATAGGCAATTTTAGCTAAAAAAAATTGAGTCAATTGATGGATCAGAGTATAGTCTAGGTGCATAGAGCTGGCAGATCTCTCTTTCCACCATAATGTCACAGTTCTATCAACACTGCTCACTACTATCATCATTACTTCTGGACATTGGTCCTTTATAATAATGCCCTGATCAGTTTTCTGCTTTTTGCCAACACTAAGGTACCTGGATATTCAGACCTTTAAAAACTTCTTAGAGAGAAGTCTGATCTCTGGGGGGCCACTTTATAGTACTGGCACAGTGAGAAGCACAGGTAGACCCCCATAAACACCAATTCCTTCACTGTTACATGGAATATATATGTATTTCCTGCTAAGGACCAGAGGCGTTGTTTGCAAACTTTTAATTCCTTGTTTACACTAGGAAATCTGAGCCCAAATAGATTTACAGTGATGCTAGCAAAGCCCAGGTATCCAAAAGGTTCTGGTGAGATACAAGTCTGAAAATTAATGCTGATGCAGGAAATAATCCACACAATGAAAATGTACAAGAATGGGTTCAAAATATCCAGCACTCAAGCAAGAAATAGCAACCACACAAGCTTTCTGCTCCTAAGAAGGAATACAGTTTAGTTGAGAAAGACCGCAGAATGAACACTTGTCTTCCTCAGACCCTTGCTTTTATTGACAAGAATCAGGCCACACGCTAGGGTGGGAGAGGAACACCAAGTAGGAAATAATTCAATAATCCAATAATCCCAACACCAGATATCACCAGATATCACCCTAGTGTGGAGTATGAGTATTGATTAGGTAGGACTAACAATCCAATTAGGTCAGGGGGAGCAGTTCTAGTTGTAGAGATCTGCAGGAAATAATTCACACCGTGAAAAGATGCAAGAATGGGTTCAGGAAATTCAGTGCTCTAGCAAGGAATTCAAACCACAAAAGCTTTCTGCTCCTAAGATGGAGTGCAGTTAAGTGGAAGACGACCGAAGAATGAGTCCCAGCCTTCCTCAGACCCTTGCTTTTATTGACAAGTATCAGATATCTCCCTAGGGTGGGAGCAGAATACCAAGTAAGGAATAATCTAATATACTATCACCAGGACACAGCCTAGAGTGGAGTACAATTATTGATTTCGGTAGGATCAGTAACCCAACATCTCCCCCTGTTTGACATAAAATATAATTCATATCCCAAAATTCCAAGATTATGGCATATGCTTCTAAAGATAAAGATTGGCAGTATTTTGCATAGGTATATCAAAAGTTCAGAAAAACATAATAAAAATAAACCTTTTGGCCTAATAACAAGGTATTCCTACTCACAAAGCATCCTGCCTTAGTGCCAACTGAAGGTTCCAGGGACAGTAATTTGTCTAATCGTACTAATCTGCAGTAGATTATCAAAAAGACACTAGAATCCTAACAGAGATGATGATGGAAAAAATGGAGGATACCAGACCAGCTGAAGACCAATAAAGAATCTACTTTTAAAATTTCCTGCACTTGGGTTACCTCCAAAAAAATAAACTTTTTTCTAGGCTAATCTTTGACTCTATTTGCATTGGTCATTTTCTTGCTACGTAAATTGTGTTTTATCTCTATGTATCCTATTGTTTTGTTTTATGCCTTACTGCAAACATAAAATTTTGTATCTAATTTTAACATTTATTTGTACAATTCTGAGGAACTGCATGTTAGAGTTTTGAAAGCTCTCAATTATCCTGGTGAATGTTTCCCAATTGCAATGGTAGATTCTGTATCTTATGTAATAATTTATAAATATATTTCTGTTGTATTCCTGTTATAGACTTATCAATAATGCTTCTATAATAATACAAAAAAGGTGGAGAATCCCCTCCCCCAACTTCTTATTTATCTCACCTGAATAATCAGAACTGCCCACACCTGGAATGGGTAGGTAAAGGGTTTAAGGGGAGAGAGAAATTAAGAAGGGGAGATAGAAGCAAAAATGGGAATCAACAGAGAGATTCAGCATTGAATTCAGCATTAGCAGTTGAGCATCATCAAAGAAGCAGCAGCAGTAACTTCAGCAAAGGGAGTTAGTCAGCTAAGAAGCCTGGAAAAAGCAACTGAAAAGAAGACAGAGGCTGACAGAGCCAGAAGGAGTAGAGAAGTAGTTGCTAGGATAAGGCTTAGTATAGAAGCCATGTGAGGAGATGTACATGGCAGTAGGGACCATAAAGTAAAGCTGGCTGACTCCTGGTACTTCATCTGACTGCTTTGTGAATCTCTCTGCCCTCATCCTGCAACCTTCAAATCTGCCAGATCGTAGGGACTGCAGGAGCCCAGTCAAGCCCAGAAAGGCCTCACCATCCCCACAAAAACTCTAAAACCTTTTATTAATATATTAAAACAGCAATCATAATAAATACTGAATAATTCCAATTATAAAAAGAGGCTTCAATGTGTACCAGCCTTAAATGTTCATTTACTAAGTTTCTAAGTACTTCTGATTTAGTGATGTAGGTGGGCTCCTGGAGAATCCAAATTGGAACATTGGATTTCCATTCAATGGGAATGGGTTCTGGGTGCTATAACCCAGTGGCCCTAATTAAAAAAGGCAGAACCTCTAAATTAACATATTGTGAGGTTTTTTGGCAAGGGATGTGATATTCTGCTCTTCATTGCTTATACAAATCACATCTCCATAGGTTCAAAGAAGCTGAAGTTACATAACACAAGTATATGTGGCGTATTGATTTTCTAGTCCTATGCACTTCAAATACCCAGAGCTCTGGCAAACAGAATTTGAAGACAAGACCCCTTCTATCCCTTCCAAATTGTTTTAAATTTTTTGTTATGCCTAATTTTGGGGCCATACTCTTAAAGAAACCACAGACACTTCTGACCCCAAATAAAATATACCTTCCAATTTTCTGCCCTGAATTTTAAGAGTTAAAATTGGATATTTTTAGCTTAGCAGTAAAAGCTATAAAAGCAGAAACCTCGGGATTAGTAATTGTGAAGCCTCCTTCCCTGATGCATTCTGATTGTCCAGGCATAATATTAGAAAGTAATAAAACTTGAGCTTTATTTTTACCTTTTTTTTTGGTTTTCCGGGCCACATCTGTTTGATGCTTAGGGGTTATTCCTGACTAAGTACTCAGAAATTGGCCCTGGCTTGGGGGGACCATATGGGACGCCGGGGGAATCAAACCGCAGTACTTCCTTGGTTAGCGCTTGCAAGGTAGACAACTTACCTCTAGTGCCGCTTTGCTGGCTCCTATTTTTACCTTCCTTAAAGGTCCAGACTGTGGTACTGAAATAAGAACTATTATTTCCAGTATGTAGTCAGAATCTATAATCCCAAGGTGGATTTCTATTTCTTTGAGCATTAAACTGCTTATTCCTACAATTATCCCAAAAGTCCCTTGAGGGATTTACCCGTATGTCAGACCTACCCTTATAAGGGCATTGAGCTAGGAGGGTGAGGTCCTCCTGGCAGGGAATATCTAAACTGTAGCTTCCTGACGTGGCAGGCTTTAATGAACTTAAACTGTGGAGTTCTCTTGGTCTGGCCCGGGAAGCTGAACTATTGAAGAAAAGGTTCCCTAATTTTTAGGAACCAGGGACTGGTCCCTGGCTCCGTTTCCTGAGACAGGTTGATTAAGTCTTGGTCCCGAATAGATAGGTCCTTGAATGGGTACAAAAAGAGGTTATAAACTGCATTGTTTTCATAAGTGTCACACTTAAAGCATATGACCTGACCTTGAAAGATATTTTTGGACTCTTCCCCCAGTTTCTGGGGAGATGGTTAGTTATTGAATGACAGTCACTTGCCCAATTAAATCCCTTGCCACACCTCTGTATTGGGTCAGGTGATTTCCTTGGGTTATAGCCAATGATCTGATTTCCTAGAGTTTGCCTCTGAACAGCATAGGTTATTAAAGGTGCAGAAGTGGGGGTTCAGTACAATAATTGTATGCCCCAGCATTTCTACTAGCAAGTATAAATCCCATGACATCTTATTTCTCTCTAATTGGGCACTATATAGCCTGACAATATGCATTGGCAATGTCAAAGGCTAAGGTTTGAGTCAAAAGATTTTTAATTTCTAACCTGCCTTGCTCAGTTTCTCCACAGATTTTGCATATGGCTCCATATATATTTTATTTATTGGATACATAAATGCAATAAAGCTGTTTTTAAAGGTAGTTCTGATCATGTTGTAGCTAATAACGTTATATATGTTAAGTTGTGCTAAAATATTAATTAAATACCTATCTCATTACAAATAAAATACTGAAATGTTCTTTGGTACAATTTTAGGGCTATACATATTTGGATTTGTTAAATAATGTCCTTTGTGTCAAGTTGAGCAATTTTGTATTTTATTTTATATATACTTTGTGTAACTATAAAAAGTTACGAGATATATAGTTACCAACTTTGCTAGCCTGCTATAAAATGGCAGTATATGACAGATACTTCACAATTATTCCCTTCCAAATATTCTCTGTATGAATTTACCAATGTTAAAAGTTATAATAAATATATTATACATGAGGTATACCTAGTATCTTACTACTAAGGGGCAAATAATTGGTTTGTCCTGAAGTAAAAGAACTTACTACAACAAATGGAAAAGGATAAAAAGCACAGGACAAAACTAGAGTATATATAAAAAGCAGTTAAATGTTTCTGGACAGGAAATTCTGTTGTAGTCTGATTTAAAGTTGATAGAATTATAAAATTTATAATTTTTTAAAGAACTGCAGTATCAAAAACTATATTTGCAAAACTATAGTTTTTTTCCCAAGTAGCACTACTTTTTAAATTGGTCTATTGGTTTATGTTATAAACTGTTTTTTTTTTTATCTTTCGAGTAATCAACTTTGAAGGAAAAAATGAAATAGAGCCTTTTCTTGAGCTTTGTATTAATTTTATGTCTCTGGTTATATAAACAAATGTTCTCACTTTTAAAATATCTAAGAATTTTCAAATAGCATGTTACTTTTTACATTTACTTTTAAACTCTTTAATTGTCACTTGTATTAAATATTTAGCCAAGTATTTTTTCACTGACCAATTATTCTATTTAATTGAGTGTTCAAACCACCTGACAACATTTGACATTTTACTTTCTTCCAATCTAATCCTAAATGTTATTCATTGGCCACTGGAACAACCACAAAGGACTTGTTCATTCTATTTATAAAAGAAAGGTACTAGAAATAATTAGTTTTATCCAAAATGTTTATAGTTACATGAGAAGTGCTGTGAAATCGGGAGATATGCTTGCCCTTCCCTAGTCTAAATGTGTATGGGCAAATGTAACTGACATAAATAGTTAAGTTATCTAATGAATCCATAGTGTTAGTGCAGCAGGTAGGCACTTGCTTTTCATGTAGTTAACCTTGAGTTGATCCTTGACACCTCAGGTAGTGCTCAGAGTGAGCACTCAGGAGTGATTCCTGAGTGCAGAGCCAGAAGTAAGGTTGAATCACTTCCAGCTGTTATAGAAAAACAAAGAAACAGGCATGTGTCATCAACTACTAGTCAACCAAGGGCTATCTCAAAGATCCATAGAAATGGGACTATTGCTTTCTGCAGACATTCTCAAACACAGGCTTCTGATGGAATCACAGAAACAACTTTTGAGGCCAGATTTCAGAATTCTGATTTCTATGAATTAGGTGCAAGAAAAGATGGGTTCATGAAATTGGTAACCTAAACTCAAGTAAAATGACTTGGGACTGAATAAGCTGATGAAGGATGGCTAGAGGCTTTTTTAAGGAATATTTTTGGAACTATAAAGCTCTGTCTTTTGCATATAGCAATTCTGTTATGCCCTGAGATGCAGCACTAATTAGACTCATTGGAACTGGAGAACACCAGAATTGCTCTGTCTGGCAATGTTCAGAGACTACAATAGGGCTATGCAGAACCAGGGACTGAACTCTGGCCTTATTCATGCAAAACGCAACCCTGATTTCTGAGTTATGTTCTTGGCCATCAATACCTTTTATTTTATTTTATTTTACTTTTTTTTGTGGTTTTTGGGTCACACCCAGCAGTGCTCAGGGGTTACTCCTGACTCCATGCTCAGAAATTGCTCCTGGCAGGCACGGGAGACCATACGGGGCACCGGGATTCGAACCGATGACCTTTTGCATGCTATCTCCCGGGCCCCTTTATTTTACCTTTTATTTTTATTTTATTTTACCTGGTGGTCTTCAGGGACTATTCTTGGTTCTGTGCTCAGAAGTGATCACAGTCGTACTCAGGGAACCATATGTTGTATCAAAGATTGAAACTGCGGTCAGCCACACACAAGTCAAGTGTTTTATCTTCTGTATTATTTTCTATATATAGCTCCAGGATATTATTTTATAATAGTATATTAAAAGGAAACTTATTTCAAAATCTTGTTACTCAGAATGGGGATGAGTGACTAGTGAAAATTTTTTAAAGTGCTCAACATAACTTTGTGATACAATAGTGAAATGCAAATCAAAATATACAATGAGATATATAACCACATACCAATAAGCATGTCTTTAATTATAAATTAGCATAGCTACCAGGGTACATTTCTAAAAATATTAAAATTCAAAGTTTTATACAAATAAGCAATTTTACAAGTAAGTATACTAAATCCCTATCACAAAGAGAGCTGAACCCATATATTCATTTCACCAATATTTAAATAACCAAGACATGTAAAATAACATAAATGTCCTTCAAGAAATGAATGCATAAATAATATGTGGTGCATATATACATTGGAATATTATTAGGTTATAAAAAAGAAGGAAATTCTGCCATTTGGGAATGGCATGGTTGGATTTTGTGAGGGTTAGAAAGACAAATGCCTCATAATCTTATTTACATGTATAACCTAACCAAATTCCCAGAAAAACATTTATATTTGTGGTTGCTAAAGGTGAGGAGATTGGCTATAGGGATTAGATAAACATAGTTAAAAGGTGCAGACTTCTAGTTATTTCTCACAGTCACCAGACTTCTAGTTATAAAATTAAAAATGCACTGTATATTTATTTTGGAGTCATACCTGGTGGTCCTCTCTATCTCTATCTCTCTCTATACATACATATATACACACAATACAATTTAATGACGATAATTATCACTGATAAATGGAACATTTGAAAGATTATATGAGAGAAAAACCTGAATTTGATACCCAGCACATAATATGGTCCCCTAAACCATGCCGGGAGTGACTCCTAACTGCAATCATGAGCACCTCATGACCTCAGCTTGGTTCTGACTGTGCGCTATTTTGTATCACACACTGCAAATAATTGGTAGACACATAAATAATTCTTGTCTGATATTGTATTGACTTTTTCTCCCACCACGAACAAAAACATGATAGTTTACCAAAACATTGGAATGGATGCTATTACTGTGTCTAAATTGTCATCAATTACATTTTTCCATCTGTATAGCTTCCTTCATCTTCTGATTGCATTTCTTCAAAGTAGCATTTCAACTTCAGGAGAGAGATGCTGAAGATTAAATCCAGGACCTCACATTTGAAAGTACCCTGTTTTCCCACTGAGCTAATTTCCTATCAACATTTTTCCTTGTTTCTCTTACTTGGGGTTACCACTTATGAAGAACTGAAACCCCAGTCTTTAGGAATTCGATTGTCCTCAAAGCTAGAGTTAAAACCTGAATCCCCATCTTTCATCACCATCCTTCTCTGATGTACACTTTGGAGGAAGAATTCATCACTGCATGAGTTGATTTCTTCGAGGACAAATTAAACTTCTAGCTAGGTAAGTGATATGCCCAGGCAATGAATATTCTTAAAAAAAAGAGGCACCAATAACCAAAATCATCACAACTTTAATGAGTAATGCTGTATGATGGGAAAGTTTTCATCCACTGGCCTCTTCAGATTTACTGAACTTGATATATAGAAATTTCTATTACTCTTTATTATGACCTTTTATAATATTTTTCCTTTGAATTGAGGGAATTATTTCTTTCAGATGACGGATCTGTGGGAATCAACTGACCCAGCTAAATGGTGCCACTGTACCTCCCAAGACCAAGAAAATGTTGCCACAAAGAACCAGTTCACTTACCCAGGCCATTCTTTCGCATTCCCTTATTACAGAGATGTTTTCAAGAAGTGTCAATGAGCCTGCCTTGAGAAAGAAAAGGGACTGATGTGACTGAATTGAAACTGGTTTCACTAAGTCAGCTTTGCCCTAAATATTATGTAAATTTCCTACAATATTATAATGTGTTTTCCCAGCTGAAGTCGATATCACTGATTCAGGTGCTAAGAACAAAGAAACATTTCTTATTTCAGGTTTTTTCCTCATTAAAATAATTAATGTAATTGGTAAACTGTAATTTGTCCAGCTGGAAGGCTTTTGCATCCTTCTCCTGCCTTTCAATGTGCACTCACCTTTTTCATGGTCTCTACATGTCAAACAAATTGCTCTCACCTTTTGCCTAAGTTGCTTCTGGCTTACTTCGGCTTAAAATACTTTCCTAAGGCAACTGTACCACTGCCCCTATCTTCACAGTTACTCTGTTGTATTAGGGCAGTGTTCAGGAGTTCAGTGTCCCTCTGTGCTCAGGAAAAAGACATCTGACGATTCAACCCCAGTCTACTCCCCCAAACACTTCCGTTGTCACTTTTAACTGTTTTTTCTTATTACTTTCAGACCAAAAATGTAGAACTGTGTTTTTGGGGTCATTTCTGATTTAGCAGTTAGGAATCATTCCCAAGAGAGTGCTGGAGGACCATGCAATGTTGGGTATCTTTTTTTTTTTTTTTTTTTTTTTTTT
>PVKC010048060.1:0-10955 GCA_004027635.1 Crocidura indochinensis | reverse complement strand
TAGTTAAGCATAATAAATATTTTAAAATCATGATTCTGGGGCTGGAGTGATAGAGTGGTAGGGCATTTGCCTTGCATGCTGCTCTCACAGGACTGATCTTAGTTTGATACCGGCATCCCATATGGTCCCTCAAGCCAGGAACAATTTCTGAGCACATAGCCAGGAGTAACCCCTGAGTGTCACCAGGTGTGGTCCAACCCTTCCCCCCAAAAATCATTATTCCATTTATAAATGCTATGTCTGAGCTACTTAGTTTAGATTTAAGTATATAAAAAGTTAAATAGTAATAAAATGAGAGCAGAGATGGCATTACTAATAAAGTCAAATCAAAGTGTTTATAGACAACGACTCATTATATAATGATAAAAGGATGAATTAATCAAAAAATATAACAACTATATATGTATACAACATCATAGATCCTAAAGTATAAAACAAATATTAATAGAGGCAAGAAATAAATAACCCTATGATAATTTTAGACTTTAATACTGATGAGCAAGTTTGTAATTCATTGCCTAGGATGTAGAGATTTCAAAAAAACATTTGTAGAATAAAGAGATTATCTGTTGCATCATTCTTTTATGAATCACTGATATTGAGGAGTTGGGATATGGGAGGAATTATTGTTAGAAAGGTGATCATAACAATAACATTTACAGGGTCAGAATGATAGTACAATGTGTACGGTGTTTGTTTTGCATGTGACTAACCAGGTTCTCTGGCACCATATAGTTTCCTAAGTCCACCAAGAATGATCCCTGACTAGAGAGCCAGGAGTGAGCCCTGAACACCACTGGGTGTGGTCCCCAAACAAAATAACAATAAAAATTATAAGATTTAATGATATATAAATTAAGATCAATTTAAACAAGTGGATGCCAATGAATAATAAAATGCCCTAGAAATACCCAAGAACTCCCTAGAAAACAACCAATCAACTTTAAAGTCAAGATTTTCTGTTTCTAGCCTTATATAACCTGGCTTGTGACCCCTGGGGGTAGGAGGATCATATCCTTCAGGAGGTAGCCCTGATTAGTCAGTTTGTAGCTTGTTGGAATAAAGCTTTGCTTTACTTAAAAAAAGAAACCAAAGACAAAAACAAACACAAAAAACAACCATAAACTCATGTAACTAACCAGCTAGGTTAGTCTATAACTGTATCTTTTGGAATTTCAATCTATTGCCATAATAACTCTGTATTTTTTTGTTTGTTTGATTGATTTTGGACTTAGGGTCACTTAGGGTCATACCAACTACACAAGACTTACTCCTGACTCTGTGTTTAGGGATCATTCCTGGCAGGTAACGAGGACCAAATGGGTGCTGGGAATTGAACATAGGTCAGGGTCAGTTGTATGCAAGGCAAGTGCTGTGCCCACTGTATTAAATATCTGTCCTTCCACTACAATTTTATAAAAAGAATATTAGGTAAATTCCTCTGAAATAAAATTAAGATAAAAAATATTTTTTATGGGATAGGGTTTGTCCATCCTGCAGAGATAAGGGGTTACTCTTTGCTCTGTGCTCAAAGATCAGTCTAGTCAAAGATTGAATATTTAAGAAGCATTTTATAAAATGCATTTATCAGAAAGATAGCCTTTAATATATTTATTTAGAAAATAATCACAAATACTATATCTAGAAACAAGCAATCCACTAAAATTTTGTGACTGAAAAGAATAATAAAAATTATACCAGAAGGATTGTTTTTCAAATGAGCCAACTGAACTTCCAAGAGAGAGGGTGAGCTACCTGGATCATATTATTTAGTAATAGTATGGATATGAAGCACGATTCTTAGTGTAATTTCTCAAAAATTCATTGTTTTTTATTTACAAGAAAAGGTAACTTTGCAAATCATTGCTCTCCATCAAAGGAAAATACATACTTCTGCTTGATATTCATAGTTACTTATATTTTAGTCCCTTGGAGCACACCCCAAATCTAGAGATGGAACAATTCCAGAGAAACCAGCCTGAAAGTGTCACCACACCTCAAGTATTTAATATGGAAATACATATTTTATTAGGGACATGACAAGTCAGGAAGACTAGACTTGCCAGGAATAGGTGTGGGAGGAACTGTTATTAAATATTTACACAGCACTGATGTACAATAATCATAATTGTGCCAAATATATAAAGTTATTGCCTTAAGGAGTTTGCTGTCAGTTGTAAAGCTGGTTATTCCTGACATATTTGTGATGTTGCTTCATGAGATAAACAATCCATTCCACATATCAAAGAGCCATCATTTTCATAAGTGTTTATAGGAAGAAGAATTTAAACCTAATTATTGAATGCAAAAGTTGCATGAACTTGGTACCATGCTAATTATTTTAGAAAAGTCACTTTTATTCTCTGACAAGTTTTTGTCCAATATCTTTCATCTTTTTATTCCACTTGTCCATCTTGTTGTGCAAAGCACAACTGAAATTATAACAGTTTATTCATGGACTGCATAAGAAAGTTTTGATTTGGTAAATTTATGGTAGCCAAGAATAAAATGCTAAATAATCGGAGTTAATAATGTGTGTAAAAGCAAAAATAAACTTATAAAAACTATTAAATTTAAAAATACTTTGTGAATTCATGAATAGCTGATATCAGCTGTATCCAGGATACAGTAAGTGGGAAAAAGGGAAATGGAAAAAGTGATGTTGCCTTTGTTGGGAAAAGATGATGAACAGAGCATTACATTTATCTCATGCTTAAATCTGAAAAGGATTTATAATAGCTAATATAAGCAGAATATTCTGTCAAATTCAAATACATTAGGGAAAGTAAAATAACAGGAGCTGGCATGCAATTGCAACAATAAATAAGTAAATAAATAAATAACAGGATACCAACTGACCAAGGACGAGAAGATATGAGAGGAAACTACTTTCATTTAAACAAACATACACAGACATAAAGGATGGTGAGATAATATAGGCTTAAGTGCCTGCTTTGCATCCTGCCAACTCTAATTTAATTCTTGACACCATATATGGTCCCACACACACTAGAAAGAGTGATCCCTGAGCACAGAGCTAATAGTAAATCCTCAGCACTACTGGGCATAATCACCAAACAAAAACAAGCAGCAAACCAAAAGGGATGGTTTCACTTTTTTTTTTTTAGGAAATAACTTAGTTTTGAGCATGATTCAAATGTTTAAAACAGATCAGGCATTTAAGACCAGACAGGCTAAAAATTCACTCATTCATTCAATCAACCATGCATGAGAGAAACAGTGACTGTCCTCATAGAAAGCTCAGAAACTTGATAATAGCAACAGTTAAGTACAGACTTAAAATACCATAATAGCATAATGTGCAAAGACATTTATAGCAAAAGGTACAACTAAAATATCTTGGAGTAAAGGATAAGTTTGGGAGATAATGTACCATTTGAGCTCAGCCTTGACAGATTATAAGCAGTGAGTAGCAATGGGTAGAGAGGGAAGCATGTGAAGCTCCACACCAAAGAAAAGGTCTGCAGGGCAGTCAGTACTTTGGTGTAACTGAAGCAATGTGTCTTCAGTAGGGAAAAAAGCAACTCTGAGTATAGGGACAGAGGGGTAGATTTGATTTTGAAAATATAGGGGCTTATACACAAGAGGCATTATCACAAAGAAATAATAAGGTTTATATAATACTTCAGTGCTCAATGAATAAACGATCATTACAATGAATTCTAGAATCTGGAGGGGTTCTTAATATAGTAGAGATTCTTGAAATCAGCTACGACTTTTATCTTATTTTTTCTTGGTTTTTGGTTCATACCCGGCAGCGCTCAGGGGTTTCTTCTGCCTCTGCTCCCAGAAGTCACACCTGGCAAGATCAGGGAATTATATGAATGCTGGGAATCGAACTGGGGTCCATCCTGTGTTGGCTGTGTGCAAGGCAAATGCCTAACCATTGTGCTATCACTTCAGCCTCTACTCTTATCATATTTTACAGTAAATAGTTTAGAGTATGCAGACTTAATTCCTTATCTAGATCACATATAGCTAATGAAAGAGCTCTGGGAGAGATATAATATTTTTCTTAGTATCCCTGTGAACAGAGATCATTGGATATATGTTTCAAGGAAGTTAAAAACAGAAATCTTAAAATATAAATCTACATTTATATAAATGAAAATAGATAAAGCTCCAAAAAGCTAATTAAGGTAGTATGATGATAAAAATATGACAAAAGGCAGAAGTTTATTAGGACAAAATATATGAATACACTATTCTTCAAACATTAATAGAGTTGATAACATCCTAGAAAGTAGTTGTAAAGCACATTATAGTAAATGTATTATTTAGAGCATTTATTCATATCATTCAAAAATAAGATATAATAACATTTCGTATTATTCCACCCTAGGTATTTATTTCACAAATATAACAAAACATTACTTTGGGGGCCCGGGAGATAGCATGGAGGTAAGGCATTTGCCTTTCATGCAAAAGGTCATCGGTTCGAATCCCGGTGCCCCATATGGTCCCCCGTGCCTGCCAGGAGCAATTTCTGAGCATGGAGCCAGGAGTAACTCCTGAGCACTGCCGGGTGTGACCCAAAAACCAAAAAAAAAAACAAAACATTACTTTGAGGAGGTATATAAACTCCCATGTTTGTTACAACATTCACAGTAGCCAAAAGCTAGAAACATTTTAAGTACCCATCAAGAGATGAAAGGATAAACACAATGTGGCACGTATCACATTAGAATATTACTCTGCTAAATATAGATACTTGTATGTGAAGATATTTATACACACAAAATCTGCCAGTTGCAGCAACATTGATGAACCTGCAGAATATCATGGTTAATAAATGACTTTTACTCAGTTCTGATGGAAAAAGACACGAATTCTAATGATTTATAGTATTTAGAAAATAAAGAAGTTGAATTACATGATCCAAAAATAAACTTTTTAGACCAGTAGAGAACACAAGAAAGCAAAGGAGGTAGTAAAAAAAAAAAATCAAGTAAAAGGGTACAATTGTATGAGAAAAGATGGACTAGATTTTTTTTAGTGTGAATTTAAATATTAGAGAGATTTTGATTTTTAATAATACAAACTGAAACATATGTTATAATGCAAAACTACTTCAATATAAAGAATTTTTGCATTCATAATATGAATAATTTATATCCCTTTAAATGACTTTGTGATCAGTTCCTGATTTTTGCAATTGAATTGTATCTTAAAAGGAACACTGAAAAACACTTTCAAAAGTAATGTGAACTTACCAAAATTACACTGGGTATTAAAAATATGAAATTATGTGGTATTCTGTTAGTCTAAAATGGTTTTATTTCCCGATCCTGACACTGTCTACTGTTGTACACCATTAGAAAGAAGTTAAGCATAGTTCCCTAGGTAGTCCCAGAGCAAGCTTTGTCATTTTTATGACTTAGCTACATAGGTCAGTGACCTTGTTCAAGTAAATACAAGCCTGTTTCTGACAAGAGAAATCCTCTTAAGACAGGAAATATGAGTCTTATCCTCCATTAATAAGCAGATCAAAGTTGTGACCTATAGACCTGCTTACAGGAGAAATCTCTGGTTTATCCCATAAGGTGCTGTGAGCAATAAAATAATGGGGGAATGTTTAGCTGCAACTACAGGGTGGTCGTTTCAGGGATTATTTTTAAAATTTGGAATAAATTTAATTATATATAAAGAGAAAATGGATGATATATAAACTTTAATTAGCAATTGTAGAGAATGAATCTCTTTTGACTAGTGTTTCTTAAAAAATAAGCTGAAGATTACTCAAATCATAATTACATGGGAAATGAATTTTATGGTATACCCAGTGGTGCTCAGGGCCCATTCTGGGCTCTGTATTCAGTAATGACCTTGGTGGTCCTCAGAGGGGAACATATGTAGTGCCGGAAATCAAAGTAAGCTCAGCCATCTGCAAGGGATTACCTGTACTATTTCTCTGGTCCTCGATTCATGGTGATTTAAAAGTAGATATTCTGGGTTGAATACTGTCACAGTATGCAGTGTGTGAGGACTAAGGATCATGTCTCCTGATACTTAATTCAGTACTGTGGTTCTGACAGCTTTGGTCTAGGGTGAGTAATGCTGCACTGCTGAAACCCAAGAGGATCAGTTTTACACCAGGAAGTGTCAGGGGTAAGAAGAAATTGGTGGCAGTATCAGTTCCAGGGACACTAGGGACCTCCAGCATGACTTACCTGAAGCTAGCTCACAAAGCCACCTCCCTGACCCCACACTAAGACAACACCATCTTTCAGTTTTTCTTTGTGGTAATCAAGAAAAATGGATAAACTTTACTTCTGAATCCATATATTTTAAAGACAACCTAAGAAGACAATGAAAAAATTCAGAAAGAGCAAAGATAAACAAACAAAACATTACTAGAGAAGGAATTTCAGTCCAAATATACCTAGTTTTGAAAAATCATAGAAATTTTAAAATTAGGCCTAGGACTTTTTTTTAATTTTATTGTATTGAGGCGAAAGGGCCTCCCAAGTAGTTATCAGGAGGTCCTGGGGTCTCACCAGCAATTCTAGGCCAAGTGATCATATGTAGTCAGTGTACACATGTGCCATAACCACTGCATTATCTCCTGGTCCCTGAGTCAGTGTAAGGACCCTAAGATGAGATATTGTTCATGCTTTGCAGTACTGAGATATCTGGGCTATCCCTGCAGTACTGATCTCCAGGCCTAAACCTAGCAATGCTTAGGGACCTCCAGAGTTGCACACAGTGTTGCTTAGGGCCTCATGTGGTGTTAGGAATCAAACCCAGGTAAGCCTAGCATGTGCCATAACCACTGCATTATCTTCTGGTCCCTGAGTCGAGAACTTTCTATAAGTATTAAATTTTATAAATATCTACAAATATTAAATTTCTACAAGTATAAAAATATAAAGCAATATTTATTTATATTTTAAGAGAAAAATGTCCCAGTTAATATTAGGCTTTTATGAAATTGTATGATTAGTTTTTTTCTTATGTCACTTTAAAACAAAATAAAAATCCCTGTATTTTCAAACCATTGTGTTTGGAAGAAATTAGCTTTAAAATACTTGTTATAGGGCTGGAGCAATAGCACAGTGGGTAGCACATCTCATATAGTCTGTGGATTCTGCCAGGAGTAATTTCTGAGTGCATAAACAGAAGTAAACCCTAAGAGCCACAGACATTACTATTCTTACTTACTATAAGAAACCCTGCACACTACACCACCTAACTACCCTCATCTAACTCTCCCTTCCCTAGTGCTGACTAGAAAGTGATGGTGGCATTCTCTCACTTTGGGGATAACACAAAAATGGCCCAGGAACTCAGTATTTGTATTAATATCATGAAGATTAGATAGGGCAGGAGACTAGCAATGTAAGTTATCTGCATGACTCTATTCCTTTATCTGTAAAATGAGAATATTAAATTGCATACTCTTAAAGATTTCTTGCAGATCTGTAATTTAATGAGTTTTTGATTTTCCAGTGTGTTCTCTGACAAGTGAAGAATTTTTTTTTGTCTAGGTTCTTCAATAGCATAATCAAGTAATGTGAGCTCTGTATAAAAATAGTATATCTTGGGGCCAGAGTGATGGTGCAATGGTAGGGCATTTGCTCTGCACGCGGCTGACCCAGGACGGACCTTGGTTCTATCCCAGACATTCCATATGGGATCCCTAAGCCAAGAGCAATTTCTGAGCATTTAGCCAGGAGTAACCCCTGAGTGTCTTCAGGTGTGGCTCCAAATTAAAAAAAGTATATCTTTAAGGTTTCAAGGACATACTTATGAGATTAATCACAAGGAAGAAATTAAGACTAAAACTTTTGAGGATATAAGATACAATTTCTGATGACTCTCCAAAACAATGTTATATAACTCATCAGTGTCCAGAATTGGTAAGGTCTATGTGTGGAGAATCCATATAACTAAAAAAGTATTTTTTCTGCCCAGTGTCCTCCAAATAAAATGAAAATACTTGGAAAGTGGATATACATCTCACTTAATGCCATTTTCTCAAATCTGAAAGGAGAAATTTTGCACTTTAGATAAAATGCAAAGTCCTTCAAATTTCATAACTTTTATAATCCAAAATTATGCATAATTTCCATTATGGCAGATTGAATTAAGTGGTATGTACCAGGGCCCGGGAGATAGCATGGAGGTAAGGTGCTTGCCTTTCATGCAAAAGGTTAGAATCACGGTGCCCCATATGGTCCCCCGTGCCTGCCAGGAGCAATTTCTGAGCATGGAGCTAGGAGTAACCCCTGAGCACTGCCGGGTGTGACCCAAAAAACCAAAGAAAAAAAAGTGGTATGTACCACACAATTCAGCAATAAGGAACAGGCAACAATGTAATACATCAACGTCTGTTGAAGGGCATCTTGGTTGTTTCCAGAGCCTGGCTATTGTGAATAGTGCTGCAATAAATATAGGTGTGAGGAAGGGTTTTAAGAAAAATAAAAGCCATTATTGCAACAATCCTCAGACAATGAGAGGAGGACTGGAACTTCCAGCTCACTTCACGAAGCTCACCACAGAAGGTGGTGAGTACAGTTATAGAAATAACTACATGGAGAAATACCATAATCATGTGAATGAATGAGGGAACTGGAAAGCCTGTCTAGAGTACAAGTTGGGGGGTGGGATGGAGGGAGATTTGGGACATTGGTGGTGGGAATGTTGCACTGGTGAAGGGGGTATTCTTTACATGACTGAAGCCTAATCACAATCGTATTTGTAATAAAGATGTCTAAATAAAGATAAAAAAGTTTTAAAAAAGAAGAAACAAATGAAAAAAAAAAACACAAAATACACACTCTGTCCCATATAGGCTAGACATCAGCCAGTTGATGAATTTGTATGCTATGTGCAACTTTGACTTATTAATCTATTTTATAATGCTGATTCATCTCAAAGATAGACATTGAATCAAAAATCATAAACATACTACTCTACTACTTATCCTAAAGAATTGTGAATTCTTGAGATTTCCCATATCTTTTCATATAATGTTTTCAAACATGATAGAAGCAGTACATAATGGGAGGCTTCTGTTTAAACACAAATTTTATCTGTTGTTCATTTCTTTTTTGCCAAATACAATTGTTTGTTTTATTTTGTTTTGGGGCCACATCTGGCAACACTCAGGGAATACTACTGGCTTTGCACTCAGGAATTACTTCTCACAGGGCTTGGGGGACCTGAAAGATGCCAGGGTTTGAACCCAGGTTGACCATGTGCAGGGCAAGTTTCCTGCCCACTGTACTATGTCTACTGTCCCTGAACTCAATTCCATCATTACTTTATTTTATTTTACTTTGATTGCAGGACTATGCCTAGTGAGTGTCATTTGGGGTTTTTTCCCCTTGTCTTGATGCTTTTGGGTCTCTCCCAGCTGTGTTTGAAGTATCATGTAGAGCTACTCCTGCATTCATCACTTTATTCTCTGAGTCATCTCTCCAGTCCTACAACATTTTTTGTTTTGTTTTTGGGCCACACCTAGCACTCTTCAAGGATTACTTCTGGCTCTGCACTGAGGACTTAATCCTGGTGGTACTCATGGGACCATATGGAATTCCAGAGATTGAACCCCTGGTTATGTGCATGGCAAATGCCCTTACCACTATACTATTCCGTTGGCCCCCTTCTAATATGATTTTAAAGCAATATTAAACTGACTCAATGTGTATTTTTTTTTTTTTGGTTTTTGGGTCACACCCGGCAGTGCTCAGGGGTTACTCCTGGGTCCATGCTCAGAAATTGCTCCTGGCAGGCACGGGGGACCATATGGGGCACCGGGATTCGAACCGATGACCTTTTGCATGAAAGGCAAACGCCTTACCTCCATGCTATCTCTCGGGCCCCAATGTGTATTTTTTTGAGGAGTGCAACAAAATGAAACCAGTGGACTCTTAGGGTTTCCATTAATTTTAGTGACAACCCTCCAAACTGTTCCACTTTCCAATAAAAGTCACCAGAAGAAGAAGAAAGCACTATAAATCCATCATTGTAAAAGGAGAGGATGAAATAAATACCTATTACCATTCTTGCTTAATGCTATTTAACTAAATGTCAACTTGACATCATTTTCCAAGTTTGGAAATTTGAAAAGAATATATTTAATATTAAATATCAAATGAACAATGGTTCCATTCCTACCACCTTCCTCTTAACTATAAGGTAATTTTTAAGGAGCCTTTTACTTCTCATTAGCAAGTACCAAACTTTCTATCTGCACGTTGTCTTGCTCTGTCCATATCAATAAATTTCCAAAATAATTCCCCTCTCACATATTGCCTGCTGTGGAAGATGAGTAGGGATATAACTGTCATGTTGCTTTCTTTTCCTTTTAATTTTCCTCTGATCCTGTCAGATATGTCCTTGATAGATTTCCTCTACACCTTCTCATCCCTTACCATCATCCCATCAAAGTATAGTATGAGTTTTCATTTTACATTATCTACAAAAGGTATCTTTTCTGAACACCTCTCTTCCCTCTCTTCCTGACCATTCACATTTGTGCATGTGAAAATGTTTGGTGAGGAAATCAAAATTGCCAATGTAGTGACTCCTAGCGTTGTAAATATTAGTTAAAATGAAACAAATAGCGTTTAGTCGCCCCCTTTTGTAAAAGAATGACTGAAGGCAGGTCTACCTAAAATAAAAGCACTGTTTTTTTTTTATAATGTTCAGAAATCAAGATAGGGCATTTGTTATATTTATAAACTTTCCAAAGTGCACAGCCTTTTTCAAAAGTTATTTTACAGTGACTTGTGGTATCTTTCTTGAACATAATTGCATTTTGGCGATATATCTTTTGAGAAGTTGTTTATCTGCTATATATTTTGAATTATGTGATTCAAGTACCAAATAAAACAAGCTATAGCTTATATATTATATAGGCTACCTATATGAAATAGTTTAAGAAAAATATGGAATAGTTAAAAAAGACATTAATATATGAGGATTTT
>PVKC010048059.1:0-10966 GCA_004027635.1 Crocidura indochinensis | reverse complement strand
AGAGAGAGAGAGAGAGAGAGAGAGAGAGAGAGAGAGAGACTGTGTCTGTGTGTCTTGTGTAAGAGAGTGTGTCTGTGTGTGTGTTTGTGTATCTTGTGTAAGGGAGAGAGTGGTATGTGTGCCCGTGTGTGAAAGAGAATCTGTGTGTGTGTGTGTCTTGTGTATGGCAGTGTGTGTGTGTCTGTGTGTGTCTGTGTGTAAGTCTGTGTAAGGGAGAGACTGTGTCTGTGTGTGTTTCGTGCAAGAGTGTGTCTCGTGTAAGAGAGAGAGGGAGAGAGAGAGAGAGAGTGTGTGTGTGTGTGTGTGTGTGTGTGTGTGTAGGGGGCCGCAGCCTGGCTCGGGCGTCCTGGGGTCTCCGTCCGTCCGTCCGTCCGTCCGTCCGTCCGTCGGCGCCCCCACCCAGTGCCGCCTGGCCCCGCCGAGTTCCGGAGCCCACCCAGCCGCCCACCCGCCCGCAGCGGGCCAGGTCCGGGACCCCCGGGCCCCCGGGCCGAGCGAGGAGCCCGCGGGGTCGGGCCTGGCAGGCCGGGGGCGGCGCGGGGCGTGCTCCTCGCGCGGCGAGGCGAGGCGAGGCGAGGCGAGGCCGGGCCCGGGGCGGCGGGGCCGGCCCAGTCGCGCCCGCCATGACGGGCCGGGGTCCGGGGCGCGGCCTCCCGCTGCCCCCGGGCTGCAGCCGCCCCGATACTCACGCTTTGTCCACCAGCTCCCGCACCTTCCACATGTTCAACATCGCGGCCCGCGCGGCCTCCGCCGCCGCCCAGGGGCCCCGGAGCACTCCGCGCGGGACCGGTGCGGGCTGGGGTTCGCCGCCGCCGCCGCCGCCGCCGCCGCCTCGAACTCTCCCCAAGTCGGCCGCTCCGCTCCGCTCACGCCTCGGCCGCCGCTGACACGTCGAGACGCGGGGCCGGCGGCGCTGCGTGGCCCGGAAGTGGCCCCGGTTCCCATCCGGGCCCGCGCGCGCGGGGCACGCCGGGACTCGTAGTTCCGAGACGCGGAAGTGGGCCCGCAGTGGCCTCCGGACTCGCGCGCGCGGGGCACGCCGGGACGCGGCGGCCCGACCCTCGCGGCCCGGCGCCCGGCGGCCCGGAAAGCGCGAGGCCCTCCGCGCTGCGGCGAACCGCTTTGGCGCTCGCGAGCGCGCGGGATCCCGGGGCCAATGCCACCGGCCAGGGTGCCCCGGGCCCTCCGGCTTGCACTCTAGGCCTCCGAAGGGAGCCTCTGAACCCAGGGAACGGCAGAGGCCGGTCAAGGAAAGAGAATGTGGCTCTGGAGGACGACCGTAGTGGGGAGTCACAGGGCATGGCAGAGAGAGGAAGCGGTTCGGGATCCTCGGACGACGTGGCAGTTGTGCCGCCACTTTGTTTTTGGTTTTGTTTGGTTTTGGTTTTTGGGTCCCACCCGGCAGCGCTCAGGGGTTCCTCCCGGCTCCACGCTCAGAAACTGCTCCTGGCAGGCACGGGGGACCCTATGGGGCCCCGGGATTCGAACCGCTGACCTTTTGCATGAAACGCAAACGCCTTACCTCCGTGCTTTCTACCTCCCGGCCCCAGTTGTGCCGCCACTTTGTGCGCAGTAGAGCTGTGCGCGCACACGTAAAGGAACCGACCACACATGACAGCCGGGGCCGTGGGCTCTCACGGGGGTACTGGGGCTGCAGCTCTGTTCCCGGGACCTGGAGCCCAGAGCACGCAGAGCCCTTGGCGTTCCCTCCCACACCCCCACGCCCCCCAAGAGCTGAGACGAGGAACAGGGGAAGAGAAAGGCAGAAGGGAAACGGCTTGGGGTCATCGAACTAAGCGCCGGAGTCCGGAGGGTGCGGCCCAGCGCTGGTGATGGAAGCGGCACACACAGGAACCAGGTTCCCACCACCTTGGGCTCCGCAACCTCCAGCCCCTCGCTGCTCCGGTCAGTTCACTCGTTGCAACCACTCCTTTGCGGGAAACACTTTTGAGACGCGTCTCCAAGGGAGGCCTCGGGGCAGGTGGAAGAATTGCCGGGTAGAAACATTCCGAAGGCAGAAACCCACACGAAGCTGCCACGCTCCCGTCCGCGTGGGAATGCTTGGGCCGACCTAGTAAACGGGCTAGGTAAAGATGAGCGGCCCTACGTACAGGAAACCTGCTTTATAAAAGGGCTATGCAGGGGCCCGGGAGATAGCACGGAGGTAAGGCGTTTGCCTTTCATGCAAAAGGTCATCGGTTCGAATCCAGGTGCCCCATGTGGTCCCCCGTGCCTGCCAGGAGCAATTTCTGAGCATGGAGCCAGGAGTGACCCCTGAGCGCTGCCCGGTGTGACCCAAAAACCAAAAAAGGGCTATGCAGCCCAAGCAAGAGATAAAGAATGGAATGTGGTCAGAGGTGATAAGAAAGAGAAATCACATAAATAGGCTCAGAATGTTGACTTTTCAAGGTTTAAGGTCCAGAACAAGCACCAGGTTGTCACCAGCATCATTTTTATAGTCAGCCTGGGGCCAAATGTGATGGTGGGTGGGGGGAGTGTTGGGCAGAGAAACCACCATTTAATAGAGCCCCCGGTGGAGTGAGAAGAACTAGACTAGGTGATCTGATAAAAAGTACACGTGGGTATATGGCTCTTGTCTTGCACACAGCCACACCTGGCACCCACGTGCTTCTGTTCTCTCAGCTCTGCCAGAAGTGATTCCTGAGAGCGGAGCCAGGAGTAAGCCCTGACTGGATCCAGCCTGGTGTGGCCCAAACAAACAAAAAGCAGTGTCAGAGGAATAACCTTTTGGACGTGAAGTTAATAAAGTTCAGTTTTTGCCTTTGACCTTGCAAGAATCATAGTTTCCATAACTTCTCTAGACAATATAACTGTACCGTGGCAGAAAAACAAGAATATTACATCCTTTTTAAGGAAAACATACATAGTCATTACCTGAGCCGAAATTCAAACAGACCACAGGTAAACCTGAAGCCACTGTACTCATGCGCTATTTATTACTAATGTATGAGAAGTGATTGCAGATAATACACTCAGTCTAATTTTCACTGCTGGCTCCCGGGTGTTACCTTTGGAGGCAATTCAAAGCAAACCGGTGTGAATGCCAAGGCACCACCCGGATGTCTTGTGGAAGTCAGTTGTGAGGAATGTGGATGACCAATAGCTTCTACCAGCTTATCCTTGGGGTCAACCATCAATCACATTTATGCTCAGGCCAGCTCTCACTAGGTTACTCCCAGGAAATGGCTGGACAATGTGTGCTTGTGCCGGACCATTTCTGTCAGTGAAGAACTTTTCATCGACATAGTCATTGCCCTCGGCTCCTCATTGACTTGACCCAGATTTCCTCAGAGCTTTGATGTAATCTTTGGATGCTCTTCCAACTCCATCCACCTTCTTCCTTCTTTCCTTTGATAGGTATGAGAACAGAAGTCTTAGTGATCCAAAGTTATCCCCACCCACTCTTGCTTCCTCTTCCTTTCTTCCTAGGCATACCTCTCAGAAACCTCTAAATCTTGTCTTGGTTTCCACATCCCCCAGCACCCAAACTGACACAATAAACAAGTGTACTTTGGTTTTAGTATGTGGCCCATGAGTCTCGTTTATAATCACACCCTAGTGCTCCTCTTACAGGTCTGGACACTTCCTAATCAAATCGAGGGTAACCATAAGAGCCATACGGATTTATATTGTATAGTCTCGGGGACATCGTTTGTATGGACTAAGATGAACAGCTAGACAGTCACAAGATGAATGAATTGAGCAGTGGTCAAAAGAGGAGATTTTTTAAAAAATAATTTTTATTGTGACCATCGTGAATTATGAATCTTTCACAGTAATATTTAAGGTACATAGTGACATTGAATCAGAGGTATTCCCACCCCAGTGTTTTCCTCCCTCCACCTCTGTTTCCAGCATCGCTCTCCTTGGACTGCTAGTATAACTGGTCCCCAAAAAGAGGAGATTTTTTTTTTGGTTTTTGGTTTTTGGGTCACACCCGGCAGCCCTCAAGGGTTACTCCTGGCTCTACATAGGCTCAGAAATCACTCCTGGCAGGTTCAGGGGATCATATGGGATGCCGGAATTCGAATCACTGTCCTTCTGTATGCAAGGCAAACACTTTACCTCCATGCTATCTCTCTTACCCAAAAGAAGAGACTTTTGACTCCAGAAAATATAGACCTAAATTCTCTATCTGCCATTCAGTAGCTTAGTCACTCTCGGAAAATGAATTAAGCCAGTGGAGCATAGTAGTTGTGAACTACAAGTCTAGAGTTATGTTGCCTGGGTTTAGTTTTAGTTCTATTATTTACAATGTGACCTCAGAGAAAGTATTTGATATTTCTATAATTCTATTTCCTCCCCCATAACAATAGGAAATAATCTTCCTGTAAAGATTTTTTCAGAAAAAAGGGTATTTTAAAAGAATTATATTGCACCTGACACAAAATATACTCACTGATCTTTGATGATACTATTCTATTATTACTGATAGTTGCAATAAGTATAATTTAATTAATCTATGACACAAAGTCTACAGTCAAGTATTTAGTAAGCTCCCATTATATTTCAAGCATTATGTTGGCTGAAAGATATGCAATTATATATAACAATAGAGATAGTAAAAAATTACTGCAGTAAACATAGTAAACTCAAAGCAATAAGTTGAGGAGCAGATAGGAAATATATAGTTCACTTTTGGTCCTCTATCTACACCAAGTTATATCTAATTAGTATTATCAAATACTTTATATTAATGTGAACCTCAGCTTTTTTTCCTTATAAACAAAACATTTATTCTATCAGTATTTTAAATTGCCATACATCAGAAATTCCTGGAAATTTTTTAAAATGTCAGATTCTGCCACCTTTGAATACAAAATTCAGTAGATGTATCATTCTCATTCTTTTGATCACAAGTATCAGAAACTCAAAGTTGGCTTTTTATTTTGTTTGGTTTATTTTGGGGGCCACATCTGGCGGTGCTCAGGATCTGCTCCTGCTCTGTTCTTGGGTGTTGCTCCTGCTGGTGTTCAGTGGAGCATACATGCCAGGAATTGAACTTGAGCCTCCTGTATGTAAAGCATTGTCACTATTACTTTTAAACAGAATTGGGAGTTTGTGGTCAGAATTGTTCAGGTGAGAGATAAGTTTAGAGTTAAATTTTGCCTCAGAAATTTTGAAATATTGGGGCCAGAGAGATAGCATGAAGGTAGGGCATTTGTCTTGCATGCAGAAGGACGGAGGTTCAAACCCTGGCATCCCATATGGTCCCCTGTGCCTGCCAGGAGCAATTTCTCAGTGCAGAGCCAGGAGCAACCCCTGAGTGTTTACCGGGTATGACCCAAAAACAAAACAAAACAAAAAAAAAAACCCAAGAAGTTTATAAATATTGCCTTAACTCTGAGTCTCACTTTCCCTTATTGAACATGGTTGGCAGGAAATAGGGTTACTGCATTGTGGAGAATAGGTTCCATATTTTGAATTAGGCAATCGAGGGGAAAACACCTTTATTTTAAGTTGGTGGAGATGGAAGACACCCAACAGTACTTGGGGACCATGCAGTGAGAGGGATCGAATTTGGAATGCATTCCAAGCCTAAGCTATGTAGCTAGCCCAAAGGAAATAACTAACTAGTGCCAACCTGTGAATGGTTCAGTGCAAGGACCAGAGGAGGTAATGCTGCTTGGGCCCTGCAGTATCCAGGATGCCTGTACCAGTCTGGCCATGTTTGGGGTCTTGAGACCATAACCTATGATATTTGGAGCCTCCAGGCAGCATAGGGGGAGTTGACTCCAGTAACCACTGAACTATCTCTCAGTCCCCAGAGATTCTTATCTTTCACTCACTGAGTCTAGTATCACAGACTCTGATCCTGTGCCTCTTGGGGCCAGATACCTGTAGGGATGCATGCATGGCAGATTTGTAGCCCGAGGAAAACAACACGGTGTTGGCAAGAAGAGAAGATATTTGAAAAAATGTTAAAGGAAGCTAAGCCTTGGCAGATTTAAAAAAACTGTTGTTTGTCAGATCGGCGGCTCTCTGCCATTGCATCATTTGGGGAAGGCGGCACACAGAGGGGACCTACACCTTCTGGCAGAACCTAAAGCATTTGATCATTCTGACCAATGAGACAGTCAATGGCACACCGCAGACTAATGTTACAGGTCCCACTCATGGAATACGTTCCTGCAAATTACCATCTTCTTCTTTTTTTTTCTTTTCTTTCTCTTCCTACTTCTCTCCTTTTCTCTTTCCTTCTTCCTCTACATTAATTCAATCTAACTTAAATAAACCCCACACGGGCAGTTTCTCTTTAGTAAAGGAGCCTCGATACATGAGATGTGACAGATGCTATTTCATGGGGTAGCCACCTCCCTCCTAAAGTCCTTTCCACCATATTACTTAGTACTCTGGACGTAAAAATTATCCTTGTCCTAATATGCTCCGGCCACTATCTAACTCTGAATCCTCCACTTAGCAAAGCCTCCTTTCCCACCCCCATCATTAATGAAGAGCCTAGAAATTGGAAGACCTTTCAACTCTGACACAAAAAACAATTTATTTTTAACTTATTTTCACTGTATTTGCTTGTCTTTCTTTTCTCTTCTTTCTTATCTCTTGTTTTCCCGTTCTTTCTCTCCTAATTTATATCTTAGATAACTATATTTTCTTTTTTTTTTTCTTTTTTTATTTTTGGGTCACACCCGGCAGTGCTCAGGGATTACTCCTGGCTCCATGCTCAGAAGCCACCCCTGGCAAGCACAGGGGACCACATGGGATGTCGGAATTCGAACCATCATCTTTCTGCATGAAAGGCAAATGCCTTACCTCCATGCTATCTCTCTGGCCCCTATTTATCTTTTCTTAATTAAAGTATTTCTTAAGAGCTCAGACCTATCCTACCAGGGTCAGGCCTCCAAAAACAACTTAAGAATAGATCTCTAATGTCTGTCTATATGAGGGCATGAGTTTGTAGACAGTAAGTCCTCTCTGGTTGCCAAACTTAAATTGTAAACATTTCATGCCTAAAATGTATATAGCACCGCTCATTTATTATTCCTCTTACCCCCCTACAGACATCCTGTTATCCTTTAAATCCCCAATCCTGATACATTATCCCTCCTTATTTACTCCTCTTTACCCTTAGTTCTTAACCCACTAGGTACCGAGACCGACCTCCTGCCCCAATAAACCACCACCCAGCTCCCAAAGCAAAAGGACAACCTGTCACTCCCAAATCTCAAGCCTTGGCAAGAAACTACAGCTAACATTCCTGTTGGCTAATGCTATGTGACCCTTCTCCTCAACCCCCCCCCCGCCCCCAAATGTGGACTGTTGCATGCTATCAGTCTCAGCTCCAGAAGGACCCCCAGCTCAAGGACACTACCTGACCCCTTTCTGCTGTAAATCATTTCTAAAACTCAACAAGACCACAGAGGGGGATGAAAATGTGCCTGGAGACAACACCCCCCCCCCAAGAATATCTCAAAAGACTTAATGGGGATGCCTATATTTCCTCTGTATGTTAAATACCTCTATAATGATTCCTCTTAGTCAGTTTATTCGAAATGTATAGGTAGCTTCCTCCATCACTTATCTTCTTTGATTACTTTTTTCAAATTTATTTTATTTCTTCTATTTATATGTGTGTGTGTGTTCTTTTTCTTTTTAACCTCACCTGTTTTGGTTCTGCATAATACAAAAACCTAGAAGAAAAAGTCTTGCCTGGGATAAAAACCCAGGGCACAGGAATTGTGTAGCCTATCATTCTTACCTCAAAATGTACCAGCAATATAATATGGCACCATCCTCTTTTTTGCATAGGCACTCTAAAAAAGGGAAAATCATATGCACAGAAACAAGCTCTTATCTACTATGGATAAGAACTCATACATTTTATAATACAGGGACGACTCCCACCCTGAGCAGGTGTCATGTGGACTCAACTTAAACTCCATGTGTTTGGACAGTGACCGTCCAACCCAGAACCCCAGATTCCAGACGTAGAAATAACACAGTTCCCAGCAATAGCACCAGGAACCGAACTCCTCACTGGGAAATTCATAATACCACTCTTACACTAACTTGCACTGGTTCTGATATGACCTCCTGACAAGAGGAAACAACAACAGCTTGATCTAAGAGAGGGATACCTATCTCATCATCTAACAGTATGATGAAATCAGAAGACATGTCATCCTTCGCTCTATGCAAAAAACAAAATCGCTAACTACAGAAGATAACTTTGACAAACATGGACTGGGAAGAACTTATCGTGGGACAGATAAGAAAGATCCTACTTTAGGCCTTAGCCTAGGATTCGTACAAAAACCAAGATCTCTAATTTCAGATGTCTGACTTTGACAACTGTGACTTCTAGAACCATACTGAAAGACTGTCCTAGGCTTTGTCATAGGATCTGAGTAAAAACCAAGACCACTAATTACAGAAGACTGGTTACAACAATTGTGATGGAACAGAACTTCTAGAATTGTAAAGAAAAACTCTCTACTTGTCTTTGTCCTAAAACCTATAAAAATACCAAGATCTCTAGCTACAGAGGCCTGATGTTATCATCTACAACTGAGTAGAAAGTTTCCTGATACCATAAAAAGACCTGAGGGTTAAATAATGAGCATGTCTGGAGCCCATTATTGTTCCCATGACAGTATGCTTCAAAAGTGGAGAAACCCTATATCTCTTTCTAATTTCCCTAATACTTTCTGTGCCTATGCAAAGAAAAAAAAAAGCGAAAATCTTGCCACACCAGTCCTCCTTCCTTCATTTTTTGTTGTTTTTCTTTTCTTTTTAAATATTTATTTTTCTTCTCTTTTCTATTTTTTCCTTTATAAAAATTATTTTTATTTTTTTAATTTTCTCTCATTCTCATGGTTATTAAGTGAAGGTGGCTGTTTTTTTTTTTAAATAATTTTTATTTTAATTATGACAACAAAGATGCTAAGCAAGAGGACAAGGTAAAGTTACAGTGGAAGCACAATCACCCATACATAGAGCTCTCGGTAGTCCCCTTGATGGAAGGTGGCTGTTTTTAGTAGCTGGATACTTTTCTTTTTTTTTGTAGATGATGATTTTTTATTTGTTTTTAGTTTTTTTATTTTGTTTTTCTTCTCTTTTCTCCCTTCTTCTTTTGAATTGATATTTATAACCTCTAGACGGAATCCTCTCAGTTGTTTTTTTGTTCGTTTGTTTTTCTTTTCTTTTCCAACAGAACCACATAACATGAATCATCTTGTTATGCTTCATGAATTTATGGGGAAAATAAAAATGGAGGGTGCTAGGACCAAACAGTCAAATGAAAACTGAGGGGAAAAAAAATGATCAGACTCAAACACCAAACCCAAAGTCAATGACAATAGAATCAATACCCAATGTAAAACAAGCTATACCCAGAGGGGAGCAGTTACACTAGCAGACTGGGGGGATAAGAGAAGGAGATATGGGGTGCATGCTGGGAATAGTGGTGGAGGGAAGACAACATTGGTGGTGGGAATGGCCCTGATTTATTGTCACTATGCACTTTAAATATTACTGTGAAAGATTTGTAATTCACTTTGGTCACAATAAAAATAATTAAAAAAAACCTTTGTTGTTTACTATTAAATGTCTAAAATGAGATCCAGGTATTGATATATATATATTTTTAACTTGTGAGAGATTGTATTAGGGTTTGGTTTTGGGTTTGCTAAGAATCCTTTCTTGGTGGGAAGTGTGTGCAGATACACCTTCAGGGCTTACTCCTGACTCTGCACTCGGATCATTTCTGGTAGGATCCTATGTAGTTCGGGTGATTGAATACAGGTCAACTGCATGCAAGGCAAGTACCTTACCTGCTCTGTACTATCTAAGTGGCTCAAAGGAACCTTTCTAAGCTTTTATATCACCTTTATTTCTTTAAAGTCTAAATTAGACAAAAGTGACTACCCTAGAGAGAGCAAAAGAAAATGAATCATATAAAAGAAAACTAAGCAGTGGAGAAAAGAGTTAAGAGTGCCCAGTGTGCAGCAGGTAGGTGACAGTAGGGCACACCCTTGCTAACACTCTTCTGCCTACAGTCAGGCTCTTCAGTAAGAAATTAAGTCTCTTTTCAGGTTTGTCAGCAGGGTTCAGGACGACCTATTTAGAAAGCCTGGTAGGTACTCTAAAGGGTCAACACATTTGCAGCCCTTCTGTAGAGTGTGCAGTAGGCACTGGCAGGAGGCCAGAAGGAAGCTAAAGTGCTCTAGGAATTATTTCCCTGCCTCCCATGAAGTTCTCTCTTTCTGTTTCCTGACTCTGGGGAGTGCTCCTAGTGTCCTGGCCTCTGAAATGCCACTTGTAAATGAAACAACTAAGCAGTTTATAGTTGTGGGCACCGATTCTGCATCAGCAAATCACTTTCAGGGGAAAATCAAGTGATTGTCAGACCTGATGGACCGGCTGATTCTCACACAGGGTATTTCTCCATATGGTCACATGTTCTGGAAATGCATTCTCTCCCCACCCTGCCACATTCACACTCAAGGTGTACAATGTCCATAGGGAGGCGCTGCCAATTCTTTGTTTTTGTTTTTGTTTTTGGGTCACACCCGGCAGTGCTCAGGGGTTACTCCTGGCTCCATGCTGAGAAATTGCTCCTGGCAGGCACGGGGGACCATATGGGGCACCGGGATTCGAACCGATGACCTTTTGCATGAAAGGCAAGCGCCTTACCTCCATGCTATCTCCCGGGCCCCAAGCTCTGCCAATTCTTAAACCCTATCAGTCCAACTAAAAAGAACTGTGTTCTTGAGGAAGAGCTCTATGCAAGGGGCACCCAAAGAACCTGGTGGATAGAGAACTGCTATTAGGACAGCAGATTTGGGTGGGGTTTCTTAGCACAAAGACTAATTTTATAATGAGAAAGAGGAGGTGTTCAATGTTCGTGGGCTCTCACAATATACTACGCATTAGTGTTAGGAAGATGACAAAAACATTTTGTTGGGGCCCGGGAAATAGCATGGAG
>PVKC010048058.1:0-10977 GCA_004027635.1 Crocidura indochinensis | reverse complement strand
GGCGTTTGCCTTTCATGCAAAAGGTTATCGGTTCGAATCCCAGTGCCCCATATGGTCCCCCGTGCCTGCCAGGAGCAATTTCTGAGCATGGAGCCAGGAGTAACCCCTGAGCACTGCCGGGTGTGACCCAAAAACCAAAAATAAAATAAAATAAAATAAAATAAAATAAAATAAAATAAAAAGGGTCTTGAACAATGCATGGGGATGCAATCTCTGGAAATTAGGGGAAGAGCACTCTAGGTAGAGAAAACAAAAGGCATGTTGCTAAACTGGGGCTTTAGCAAGTGGTGCAAGTCTTTAGGGTTTGGCTCCAACTCCTGAAGGAAAATGACAGGAGGGTCTAACCAGAGTGCTGAGGTCCCCCTGGGTCAGGCTCATTCTGGCCCTTGAATTGAGAATTGAGACACAGTAGACACCACAAGGGAAGGGAGGTTGACATTACAAGGTAGAGAGCAGGACTGGACAGTGGAAATGGTAGGACATGTGGGATTCTGCACAGGCTTATGGGGCTACTGCTGTGGACTTAAATCTGGGTGTGGATGAGGGTTAATGAGCGAGGTACAGGGCTTAGAGTAGTTATGGTTTTTATTTGTTTGTTTGGTTCTGGGGCCACATTCAATGGGGTTCAGAGGCTGCACCTGACTCTGTGGTTCAGGGCCATGTCTGTCAGTGTTTGGGGGACCATATATAGTGCCAGGTTTGAGTAGAATTGCAGGCACTGTAACTGCTAGGTAAGTGCCCTAACTTTTGTACTAGTTCTCTGACTCTCACGGAATCTTTCATTTATTTGTTTTTTTAATATTTATTATATATAATAAACATATGTTATCTATTATTATAAACTTCTACTCCCATAACAGAGTGACTTACCATGTTGTTTATAATATAGTCATTTCGGGTATTAAATGTTCAACATCAATCCCACCACCAGTGTGATCTTCCTTTCATCAGAGTCCTCAGTTTCCCACTAACTGTCATAGCCTGACCCCTTGCAAATTTACTTCATATTGTTTAGAACAACATAAAGGCAAATGGAATCATTAAAACTTAGATCAATAAGGATCAATTTTAAATAAAAGTTATATCTCTCAGTGGTGTCACTAAAGTCAATGTCTAAAGACTTACGGGGTCGTGGTTGGTGCTAGGTGAGCCTTTTGTGTTACTGTTTAGGCTCACTGGCTGTTGATCTTCTATGTTTCTCATCAGGTTTGTTGTGATCCTATGGGGCTGACACTACTATGAAATACTGGGATATCCCATGGCCACTTGCTGCTGCACAGTAAAGGATCTATAGATCTGAAACAAATTTGGTGACTTGACAGTTTGATGTGGTTAAGTTTTAGAGATAGGCTATTTCTGTGGAAGGGAATGAGCTCTGTGGCTTCAGGCAGAAAGTTAAATCTGCCACCACACATCCTGAGATGCTATAGACAGCGGGATCAGTCTAGACCAGACTGCCTGGGAAGAATTGTCGGACATCATTTCCTTTTGGAGCTCAGTCTACCAAAAGTGGTGTATATGGGTGAGGCTGCTGAGGTTTTATTTGTGGGAGAGGGGAAAGGAGTGTGTGAAAACATAGGCAGTCCCCATTGTAGGAATATCCGAAAGTCTTCAGCCTCTAAGTCTGGTCCCACCTGAGAAGGTTCAGTTGCTCATATCATTTGGGTTTAGTTGTGAATCCAGCCTTGTGATCCATGTCCTCCTTTCCATCCCACAGTATTTCCAGGAGACCCACAGGAGAAGAAAACAGTGGACATCTTCATTCAGATGTTTCCCCATGAACTCAAAGGAGAGACCACTCAAGAGGCCCTTTCCCCTATTACCTCCTATGAGTTTGAGGGCCCATGCCAAGCATGTGCTCACCTGGGTTTGATTCCCAGCACTACATGGTCCCCTGAGCATTGCTGGATGCAACCAGCAATGCTGGATGTCCCAGCATTGATCAGGAAATGCCTGGCATTTCCTTTTGTCCCTTGCCCTCAACATCTGGTCTGATTGACCCAGAATTGCTAGTGGGGGACCCTGGATTCTCAGCACTATTTGAAAGAGTACCATTCCTACCCCCAACTCCCCTAAGGTTTGGGTGGAGGGACCATGGTGGGAAGAGGGGTCACTGGTGGACCCTAGGCCTCACCTCAGCTTTCCTGTCACCTTCAAACTCCTCTGGCACCCTTTCATGTCAGGGCCAGCTTGTCGATACCAAGCACACATGCCAATGCTCTGGGTTATCTATAGGACTAATAAATTTTGCCAACACAATAATCAGTGGGAAGAGAAAAGTCAACCAGAGCTAATTCTTTCCAGAGTGCAATGTAATTAATTTAAAGTGACTTCTTCAGTAAAATGGTAATGATGAGGCTAATGTTATCTCCCTGATGACAAGCCCATTAGTTGAATTCTGCCTCTGGGTGGAGTGGGAAGCTGGGCAGTGCAGGCTGGACCCTCCTGCTCCAGGCTTCCTCTCTGCCTCCTCAACTTCTCCAGTGCAGCTGAGTGTTTCTCCCGCTACTAGAAGAGACAGCAAGAGGAGCCATTGCCTTCATTGCCAAGGCAGCAGAAACTAGTCACAATAGTCAGAAAATCCTCTGGAGACTGCAAGGTGGCTGGAAGAAGGGCAGTGGCCATTGATAGAAGTTTCTAGTTCAGGTCCAAGATAAGATGGTCTGGGGACACCTTAGAGTTAGACCTAAAAAGTGTCTCATAGAATCTGAAAAATAGCATAATAGATAAGACAGTTGTTTGGCATGCAGCTGCTTAGGCCCATGACCATATTTTGATCAGGCACTGCCTATGGTCCCTGAGCACCACCAGGAGTGATCCCTAAGCACAAAGCTAGGGATAAGCCCTGAGTACTGCTGGGTGTGGCCCCAAAACAGAACGGAAGAAAGGAAGGGATAGAGGAAAGCAGGAAAGAAGGAAGAGAGAAATGGAGGGAGAGAGGAAGGGTCGGAGGGAGGAAGAAAGGGAAGGGAAGGAGGGAAGGAAGAAGGGGAGGAAGATAGGAGGGAAAGAAGAAAAGGAAGAAGAAAAGAGGGAAGGAAGAAAGGGAAGAAGGAAGGTATTTAGGGAAGGAGGGAGGGAGTGAGGAAGAATTCACCTTCTATGTGAGTGAGCTTGGTAGAAATTTTGTCTGCCACTCCTTGGCCAAGTGACCTAGGATGACCCCTCAACCTGCCAGTCTGCTCCTCATTGTCAATAGGATATGGCAATCATTGCCCTCTTAGAATTCTCAGCTTCTCTTTCTCTTGCCAGCTTTTGGAGATACAAGAGACAAATTTAGGGGCCATGAAGGTTAGACACTTGGTGTAGAGTCCTTTGCTCATTAATCTTGCTGTGTACTTTGTTCTTTTTCTTCTTTTGCTTTTGAATTTCATTCCTGCTAGTTGGTCCTTTATGGTATCTCTGAAAGCTTCTCTTAACCCAATTCTGGAATAAAGTGATGAAGAAACAAGTTGAAAGGAGTTATGAGAATTAAGCGGCCATTGCCAAACGTCTAGCACTTTAGGTGATTATTCCCTCTCTCCCTGAGGGGGGACCACTGTTGCTTCACACCCCAGGTGTGTGTGCATGTGGGGTGGTGTGGTGAGGTAGTGCATGTTGAGGCTGTCATGGTTGTCTTTGGAGTGGAGGGAGAGAGCAGGATAGAACTTGTGAGAAAGTGGTGCGGGAGCTAATGAGCAAATACAGGATGTCTGAGCTAAATAGATGGTCCCAGAAGTAGCTTACTTTAGAACAGGCAGTCAGGGTATGAGCTAAAGAATGGGTGAGCGTCAGGGGAACTGATACTAAGAGGCTCAAAGCAAGTGGTGTGGGTTTCTGAATTGAACTGCTCACAATATGGCAGGTTTTTAGTGATGGGTCATATTTCAAAGAGGTGAAAGCAAGGTAGCAAATTGGTTACTATGGGGTGAGACAATCTAGGCAGCCATTGTATGTTCAAGAAGAATAAGAGAAAGGTGATTTTAGGGATGCTGCAGATTACTGGGTGAATGCAAGAGGGACCACCAAGTTTTTGTGGAATCCCAGGCTCCAGCTTTCATAAGCTCTTCTAGATATCGATGTGGTCAGTTTCTGGCACTGAAAAAAAAAATTGACTGCTTGATCCAAGCAAACATGTTAGAACAAGAATTCCAGAGCATCAAGTGCAAGACCAGAGCTGCACCAGACTTTATCTTTAAGTCTTGCTTTGCTTCAACCCTTCGGGTTCACTCTCACCTTGGAAAATTCTGGAAATTCTCACCTTGACCCAAGAGATTAATGAATATGTGAATGGATGACAGATTTACTGTGTAGGTTTAGTTTTCTATAGTCTTATTTAAAAAAGGAGAGTAGTAGCAAAGATAGAAAAAGTTCAGAAAATTTTGCACACACATGCACAGACACAAAGATAGAAGTATAGTGAGTAAATTGTGGAGTTGGCTCACTCTACAACCACAAGTCTTAGTTTCTTCACTAATAAAATGGGGGGGGGTCACATTGGCTCTGAATTCCTGAGACATGAATACAGAAACAGCTTTGGGGTCAGGTGCAGACCCAGAGCAAATGTTCTGTCCTCATTATCTTTCTCATTATTCAAGAGAAACACACATTCAGAAAGTTTGGAATGTTTTCTTTCTTTAAAAACACCTTTCTGCACCTACTTTCTTGACAGTGGAAAGCACTTAGTCCAGGGGATACAACAACTACTTTTGTCATGGTGATGTGGTGCCTTCTCCTCCTCCTCAACCCCAGAAAAGCCCAGAGAAGCTGTCTTGCTTGACAGTTTCCAAACTGACAACCCTCTGAAACAAATTCTATGACATTTAAAAAACATAATGTGATGAAGAACCCATTTGCATTTCATTTACTAAAGAGGGTCATTTTAAATGTAGATCAGCAAGACCCCATTCCTTATTCTATGGTTTCTGCATCTAGAGAAGATTAAAAATAACAGCTATATAAGCAGAAGGGGGTCTATGTCTGGGCTGCGGTACTCAGTGGTGGGATTAGGTGGCTGAGTTGTGCTTTAAATTTTGGGAGGAAGCGGTGAGTCACAGGGCATTTTTGGAAGTTTCTTTGTATGATGGAAGGGTAGGATAGAAGGGGACTGGATTAGATAAGAGGGTGCTGGTCCCCTCCTCAGCCTGTGACAGGAATAGAAGAGGTACCTTTGTAAGAACTGTGAGGGTCACGGAGTAGGAAAACCAAAAGCGGATGCTTCTCCTATTGGAAGAGTACTCAGAGAGAAAGAATGAGTTCTTCCTCCTTCTCCCCACCGGCTGCCCCATGCCTGTATGGCTTTGGCATGAGAAGCCCTCAGAGAAGGAACAGGAGGAGGAGCCCTCAGTTTTCTCCTTAGCAGCAAAGTGATGCAATGAGAAGCTACTTGTGTGTCCAAACGGAAGGCTTAGCAGTAGAGTAGCCCAAAAGCAAAAACAAAAACAAACAAAAAAATAAACAGAACTCGGAACTGGCAGATGGCTTTATGAGTTGGTATGTTTGTTTTGCTTGCTAGAATCACAGGATCAATCCCAGCTCCTCTTAGTCCCCCCAGCACCTCCAGGAGCAACCAACTCCTGAGCACTGAGCCAGGAGTATCCCCCAACACCATTGTGTGTGGTTCAAAATCCAAAAATAATTTTAATACTTAGCTGGACTGCCTAGAAATAAATGGTAGGGTTTACAACAAGATAGAAAAGGGAACTGAGCCATCAAAGTAGCAAACTTAAAAACTTCATTTGTCCTAGTTTTTGAGGTTGCAGTGGGGACCACATCATAGAGCCAATGCTGAGAGTGGAGACTTTGCTCAGGAGCGGGTTGTTTATTTCTTTTTAAGTCAGCGAGTCAAGTTGTTCAGGAAATTGTTCAATTCATTTAAGCTTTTACTTGTGTGAAACTCTTCATGCATTTTCTTGCCATGTTGAAGTCTCTGCTGTATTTGTAGCTACAGCTTGTCTCCTTCCTATTTTATTTTGTGGGTATTTTCTGTCTTTGATCAAATCTGCTAGGGCCTTGTCTAATTCCTCATCAGCATTTCAAAGCCTTAGCCTCCTGCCTCTGTGGTGTGTACGTGGCAGCTTGGCCCACCTGAGGCAGCTGTGGAGGCAGGATTCCCAACCCACGGGGCTGAAGGAAAGGTCCAACAGGTAAGGTGCTTGCTTTGCATGGGGCCAGGCTATGTTTGATCCTTTGTACCCCATATGCTACCCCAAATATTTCCAGGGGTGACCCTTAAATACTGGGGGGGGGGCTGTATGTTCCTGGTACCACAGGGCCTGAGAAACATCATGGACTCTCCACTGAACTGCTAGACAGTTTGGCTGAAAAGCACAAGAGACATATATGTGTCCTGTCATGCACCAGAGCCAGATCATGTGGTTTCATTGACCTTATAAGGCCCAGGGACTGGGACATCCCCACCCCAGAACTAAAGTCCATGTGAAAACTTTTAACCACAGTATTTTATAGTTGAAATTTTTTTCCGTACTAGGAATGAAGCTGTATCAGACTCTCCTTGGCCAATGTATGTTGGGAGGGGATTTGTGTGCATGGTGGGGGTCTGTCCTTGAGCTTCCCTTGGAAGTGACCTTTGACTAATGCCATAATCCATATGTTTGGGAGGTAACAGAAAGCCCCCTTTACAGCACTCAATGGAGTTCAGAGAGGAAGGAAGCTGCTACCACAGACAAGCTGGTAAAATGATGGCTGTTTTATTATCTCATGCTTCCCAGGGAATTGAAGGCAGAAATCAGTAGAATCAATGTTGCCATCAAGGGCCCACATCAGGGCTCTTTAACTAATTTAAATGGATTTGAATTTCGATGATCTTAAGCCATTCACAGACATATCCAGCTCCTACACATGGGGTCCTGGCAAATGGAGGACAGAGACCGGGCTGGTGCTCTCTGTTCCAGCACTCTACAATCTTCCAGAGACGCGCTTTCCCCATGTGGATTTGTGTGTGTCTGACTCTGGAGAAAGTTTTTACTCCACAATCTATAGCCTTTGAGACACACGAGCATCACTTATCCAAAGAGTTATTTATGGGGCACTTGCAAAGTGCTTTAAAATCCAATTGTCGCTCAGTTATCCTTTATAGCCCCCTTGTGAAGGCGATTATGTCCTCACAGTAAGCGTTAGAGCATCCAAAAAAAGGCATACGCTTCATGCTTCATGTGTGGGTCCCAGGAGAAGTTCCAAGCGGAGATCCTGGCTGCCACACCAAGGCTGCATCTGAGCTCTGGATTGTGTCCTCTGCAGGAGCTATTTCTTTTTATATGGGGGTGAGAGGGACACTCATCAGGATCTGAAAGACCAGGGTGGAGAAAAGATAGTGCTGGGCTATCTGTACTCACTCTTTGTTACCAGGATCCCAAGAACCTCAGAGGGGAAGAGCCCTTGTTAAGGATCCCAACTTCCTCAACAACATTCCTGGTGCCTGGTGCCACGGGCACTGAGACCTAGCCCATGTGGCCCATCTCATTCCTCAATCACTGACAATGATCTTGAGCTGCATAACTAGGACACTGTTTCTGTTCAAGTACCCCTAGAGGTAGGCAGGAGGAAATAGGGGCTGGTGTCCTCAGTCCTTGAAGGCAAGAACTGCTTCTGGCAGGTGACTAAGGTTGGCAGTGGGTACAGGTCCCCCATAAGGCAGCCTAGAATTGGGGGCTTAGATGGGAGAGATAGGAAGCCAGAAGTCCACCCACCAAGCTGCAGCTTCACAGAGGCTCTGGTGATTGGCTTTTCTGTAGGGTCACAAGGGAAGTGGCCAGGTAGGCAGTGGAGGGAGCCCAGATCTGGTACCCTCACCCCAAGACCTATTTGAATTCTGGCTGATGCTTCCTGGGTAGGGGACTTCTGCTTAGCCTCTCACTGCCTTAAGTGGTTCCAAGTTGTGTGGGGGAGAAAGAAGTGAGGGTCCATCCTAAGGTGAGGTACCACCCGCTGCTCTGCCCTCACCCTAGAGGCCCAAGGAGGCTTGGGAAGGGATGGAGCGTGGGTTTCTTTTAGTTCGGCAGCAGCCTGAAGCACCAACGTTACCACTGTCTACAGAGAGGAAACCAACAGTGGAAGTGGTTCTGTGACGGAGTTCAGGATTATACAACTAATTGGCTGTGAGAGGGGCTCATTGCCTCTCCAATGAGCCATAGTGCCTGTGTTTGTCTCTGGCTTTGGTTTCCTCCCGTGGAACAGGCAATTTTCTACTCCTTCTGCCTCAGATGGTCTGAAGTCCTCTGAAGTTTCCCCTTTCCCATGCTCCCAACAGAGAGAGAGAGAGAGAGAGAGAGAGAGAGAGAGAGAGAGAGAGAGAGAGAGAGACAGAGAGAGACAGAGAGAGAGACAGAGACAGAGAGAGACAGAGAGAGACAGAGAGAGAGGCACAGAGAGAGAGGCACAGAGAGAGACACAGAGAGAGACACAGTGAGACAGAGACACAGAGAGAGACAGAGACACAGAGAGAGACAGAGACACAGAGAGAGACAGAGACACAGAGAGAGACAGAGAGAGACAGAGAGAGTCTGTCTGTCTGTAGGAGGGAAGGTGAGTATTTATAGAGAGACAGAGACAAAGTAGTGGGGAGGTTCATTTCTGCTCTCTCTAGTGAGGTCTCCGACTCTTCTCTGGTTTCTGGAGGAAGCTGATCCCACACAGAGAGAGGCCAGAGTGAGGCCACTGGGCCAGGAAATCAATGAGGCTGTCTGGCAATGTGAGGGAGCAGCTGGCCATTGCAGTGAGCATCCCCTTCCCCCCAAACTAGAAGAAAAAGGGAGTATCTTAGAGGGAGGAGGATCTCTGGTAGTCAGTCAGACGCAGTTCACCTGGAAGCGATTGTTCTTTTGCTTGAAAGCCTTTTGGTTTGAACACCTCTAAAGCGCCCTGTGTGAGGCATTCTTTTGAACTTGAATATTGTCCTCAATTTTCCCAGAATCATAAGCCAGTTTCTTCTATTTCCACAGCTGAAAGCCAACTCCTCGAGGTCAAGTCTGGTCTGGCTTTCTCATCTCTACAGGGATCTGTTTGCTTTGTCACTAGCTCTTCTCCCACAAGACACTCTGTGTGGGCAAGTAAGCCTGTGTGTTCAAGAGAACAACATCCTGACATCCTGTCTTCTCAGTCTCTTCCCAGACAGGAGGAAGGAACCTGGCAGGGAGAAGCTGCTGTGGAGTGTGTTCACACAGTCCCAGTCAGCTTGTGTCTTTTCCTGAGTGAGAGAGCACCTCTCACAGAGGCAAAGACTCAGGCAGAGGCATTCATGCATGTGGTGGCAGGTAGTCTTGGTGGCTGTACCAAAAACCATTCCCACCCTCCATTCTTTTTGGCTGAGTGCTTCAAGCCTAAGAGAGGCTGAGCCTTCGTCTACTCACCTTCCCAGGCATCTTCAAGACTGAGGAGCATACCCAGGGCTCCACCATGATGGAAGAACCAGTCTGGGATGTTCTCTAGGGAACATCTGAGACAGATTTTTGTCTTGATAAAGATAATTGAAGAGAGACTGTCCCTCTTTCCATCAAATACGGCTGTCTGAGGACTGGGGCAATAGTGTTTTCTTATGTTGACTTTCTTTTTAATGGAGACAACATGATTTATACAGTTTTCATAGTTTTGTGTTACACTGCAAGTTTACTTTTCTTTCTCCCCCATTAAGTGCTAGTAACCTTCCACCATGGAGCCAAAGCCCCTTCCCTTTCTTCCATATTCTCAATCCATTGTTCTTTCATCTACATAATAGAGTTTGAGGATTCTTCATTCCCTTGCTTTTTTCCTTCATAAACACAGATGAGTGAATAAAGAATGGTCTATATGTCCAATGGAATACTTCTATATGAGGAAAGATGAAATGTTGCAGTTTGTTGTAATCTGGACAGAACTGATCTTTGATGACTACGCCACACAGAATTAATCAAGTCTACCATTGTCTGGCTTCAGACCTCTGACTTCTGTATGAAATAACAAATATTTTTGCTGTGTCATTTTGTTGAGACATTTTGGAGGAATGTCTCAGAAGCAGAGGCCAGGAGGTCTCCAAGCCAGGAAGTTCTCTGCTTAGGACCTGTGGAGTTGGGGGATTTCTAGGTTGCCCCAGTAATGGTCAGGAGCTACCAAAACTACATCAAGCAGTGTTGGGGTCTTCTAAGGCTGCGCCTAGTGATGCTCAGGGAATTGTGTGGTGTTAGAAATTAAATTGGAACAGTCTTAGATAAAGTATGTGCCTTACTTTACCCCTAAACTATCTCTCCAGCCCCTATTTGAGTGATTTTGATAGAGATTATTTTTCTCTTCATAGTCACTAGTACCCTAATTGATAAATACTGAAAACAAATTCTTTTTCCTTAAAACATTAACAACTAAAGGATATAGAAAATGTACCCCTGAAGTATCTGAAAAGCATTCACCACCTTATTCCATATCTATAATATATAGCTGGGTCCAATTTTATTAAAATGATATGTTCATACAAATAATTCATAATACCAGTGAACTCATAACTTCCTATTTCTGAGATACTTTCCTTGCATTACTAATTGGGATTCAAATTCACAACAGCTTCTAACATTTTAGAATTTCTTTCTTCTGTTTTGACAAGTGGTAAATACCTGGAAATTCCTATCATTAAAATGAATTATTTTGTAAATAAGAGACCCCTTACACCAAACAATTGTTCATCACTCAATCTATATCCCTGGTGATGACAGGTTTTGAATATTGGGGTCCTGAATAATGTGGCTCTATAATCACACGTATTCATCTCAAAATCCAGCTTCGGGTAAATCAGAAAATGACTGCCAGGCCTTCATTATTTCAAGTGTTTTATTATATCCTGATTATAAATGTGATGATAGCTTAGGATAGTGCTTGGTACTGAACCTCACAGACTAGACTACATACAAGAGGAAAGGGGATTTATCAATGAACTCTCCAAAATCCACTCATATGCTGCTCAATATTTCTTCTTGGTGGTGGAAATTAGAATGTGAGCTTCAAAAAAAAAAAAAA